>LACB01000198.1:0-47847 GCA_030142185.1 Penicillium thymicola
ATGTCGAGGGGTGGGGGGGTGTTTGTCCCGCAAGTCGGAGTTGAAGATCACCCGAGCAACCGTGTTTCTTGTTTCTTCTTCTTACTTTGAACTCGAATGGAAAGAAATCACTTTTTATCATAAAATTGGAAGACAAAGGACGACAAGAATAGTTGAAACTGGAAGTTTAGGAAATTTATCAAAAGACAATTTGCAGCTGCATCCTTGTGGACCCACTTCTAAGTATAGATCGCTATTGTTTACCACCCCCTTTGTCTTTTTAAATGGGAGATTTATATGAGAGGATACTATTAGGACTGATTAGCTCTTCTAAATATGTGAAGAATTGAAGCTAGTATGTCCCCCCTTTCTATTAGATGTTTAGATATTGTTTAGGTCGCGTTCCAAATGGCTATTCTGGCACCGTTGGGCATTATATGCATGCCCAGCCCTGGAACCCTGGAATGAGCGCCTCCAAGTTATTGACTCGTAGCCTCCAGGATTGTTTTCAGGTTTTGGGCGGCTTATAGCAAAGCTGCGAGTCAAACCAACATATCTCAAATTGCCGTATGGATGCACATGTCGAGCAGCAGGCTTAAAACTGCGTATTAAATAATCACCTATAGTACTAACACAACGTGGTGCTTCCTGCGTTTTGCTTCTAAAAGATCATATATTTCCAATATTATGATTGAGTCATTCTAAATTCAGTCCTCATATGAAAGAGGAAGCACAACGAAAACCGCATATTCAGTTATGCAATTGTATCTGTTCTTCCCACATGGTCAATATAGTTAACTAGATAGCTTTGACTAGCAGACTCCTTGCCTTCTTCTCCCGCGCACACCACGGTAACGGTGTCGAAGATTGAGTTTGATGATGGGAAACTCATCGATTTTCTCTCGTGAGTGTCAAGCTATCTCGGGAGAGAAGAAATGTATCGTTGGCACACATCCCGCTTTGATGCCACAGTACATCACCAAATCCCACGTTTACCTCTGATGTGATTTCGGCGACAATGAAGTTGAATAACCAGGATACAGCAGTAGATAGTCCAGTTGTTGGTGCTCGAAACTGAGTCACTACGACCTCCCTCTCATTTGAACAGAGGAATGGGATCCCAATGAATGCAAGGACGTAGACGAACAAATAGAGATATATAAAGAGGACAGCTGCCTTAATCCTAGTACAGCTTTAGTTTTGGGCCAGTAGACCCCAAAGAAAGGCATAGTCGTAGCATAAGGGTCAACATGAGTTTTTGTGACGGTACCGAGGGGTAACTGTTAACTGGGATGCTGAAGCCACGCCTGAAGGATCCCGGTGATCTAATACAATAATACGAATCATTGAAGGGGGACGAAAGGAGGAGATGTTTAAACACACAGTTCGGGGGAACGAGGAGTGGGTTGACAGAGTGACGCAAATATCTAGAATCACATTGCTGCCATGGGCGATATTCTTATTAACTAGTTAGTTATCTCATTATATATGTCAATGAAAGTTGCTTGCAGAGTACGGTGAATAATGGTAGGGTCCTCGAGCCTCCAATGTTCGGACATAAGAAACTTGTCTGAAGGACAAAGCCCTGGTGCAAAGCCCGGGGTCTTCGGGCTCCTACAGGGATCTTCTAGCCTATGCAAGTTCGTTGTGGGCGCAATTTCGAAAGATACTATCACAGTAATCAGCATAGCAAGTACAACATAACTAATGATTTCTAATTTCCTGGTTTTTCTGGGCGCTGGAAAAAGCCAAGGAGTCAAAGGGTTGACCCTCTAGCAATGCTAGACTATTAGTACATGAAACAAAGGAGGTAGGCTAGAAATGGATGGGGAATATTCCAGGGGTAAAATGGCGTGGCCTCTTTTTTTTTTTTTTTTGCTGGTTGGCTTTTTTGCCTTATCTATGTTTGCTATTCAGCTGAACGAGCCGAGGTCAGCCGCAAGATTATGCAGGGAATATCCATGGATGTAATGTAACCTCCAAATTAGACGTCGATGATCCCAGCCTATTGCGTCGTGGGTAACTATGTTGTATGTAGTTTTTACATTTCTCTCTTGTACCTGATATCCATGGATGTCCAACATTGAACCCTCATTCGCCCAGTGAACCAGAGCGCCGAACTCCAACATGGCATCCACTCAATACAATGAGTTATGTGAGGAGATCTATGAGCAAATCATGGACAGGATGGAAAGGAAGGAGGAGGAGAGAAGCCGATTTGCTCCTCATGGCACAGCCAAGAAAGTACTACAGCCAGAAGTTTTGCGACGCTTTTTTCGCAGTCTTCAATTGGACGATATGCCAACAAACAGTGATGTTAATCTTGTTCTGGAATTTAATGAAGACAATTTGATCCACAAGATGCGGGATCGGAAGCTTCATGATTTCCTCGCTATTCTCATTTTCACATCCTGCACCATCGACGCCGCTCGAACATTCACCACCAAACTGCTAGCTCAAACTGCCTTACCGCCAGATGTTTACTCTCTGCCAGCAGAACGTGAGAGGCTCACGGAGATTTTCGGGGGACAGGTCACGCCGGACAAATTCCTGACACAGCAAGCCTGCTTTTGTCCTATCGTGATCTGCAACAAAAAAGAAGTTCGAATTCAGAGCATCGACCGGCAGCGTTTACCATACCTAGAGCAGAAATTTCGCGGGAAAGGAGGGTATGGCTCCGTATTCCAAGTTACGATTGCCAAGGGGCACTTTCGCGACCCGGTCATGGGAGGAAGAAATGATCAACCGAAGAAAATGGCACGGAAGGATTACCAATCCAGCAAGGACGTGGAAGAAGAGACTTTGAAGCAAATCCTTGCCTCCGATCGGACTTGTCCGAATATCGTGGATATTTACGGCAGCCTTGTCATTGGCTTGACAAATAAGTACAGCATCTTTATGCCTCTCGCCGAGTGCGATCTGGGTGCCTACATGAGGGACGACCCTCGAGCCAGACCAAATACCACCATGGAGAAGACAGAAATACTCAATTCGGCCCGAGGACTCGCACGTGGGCTGGAATTTCTTCATAATGGCATGAGGACGGCCGAAGGGGACACGATGATCTGTTACCATATGGACCTCAAGCCGAGCAACATTTTGGTGTTCCATGAAATGGTTGGAAACAGGCTGGAAACTGTGTGGAAGATCAGTGACTTTGGCATGTCTCGCCTCAGATTAAGATCTCGCAGAGAGGAGACAGATTTCGACAGTTGGTTTGTCCCGTTCGAACAGCCCAGAGAGGCATCTGCCTCGGCAGCCTACAACAAACGCGGAGACGGCACTTATCTTGGGCCCGAGTCCCTCTCACCACATAAGGATATGAGAACAGCAAACGATGTCTGGTCTTTGGGGTGTGTCCTCAGTGTTGTGTTTACATATTTAGAGGAGGGCAGCTCTGGTGTGGAACAGTATGGAGCAAGGAGAGTAAGCCACCGCAGCGCGGATGGCTATGATCGCTTCTTCGTCACAAATCCACTGTTCGGCCGACCAAAGATCCACCCTGCGGTCACAAAATGGCATGAAGAACTAATAAAGAAAGCCAAACGGAGGAGTGCTAAGGAAGGTATGGCGGTGAAATCGATGCTGGAGTATCTAGAGCGTGATGTTCTTCAGCCAGAACAATCGAAGAGATGCACAGCCCAGCAATTGGAACAAAAGTTGCTTGACACATTTCGGAAGTACAAGGAGTTAAAGAATGAAGTGAGCTCATCTTTGCCAGAGGAAGAGGCTGTTTTCGACAGGGTGCGACAGGTATTGCACATCGGTGAGAGGCAACAGGCGACCACCACAGAGAGACGCGTGGAACTTTGGCATCTGCATAAGCCCGAGTCTTTCAAAGGCTGCGAGATCTCTCCAGATGGAACTGTCATTGCGTTTTGGACTGATAACAAAATTTCGCTTTACAATTCGCAATCTCTAGAGCGACAGGGGATTAGCGGCATAGGCCCGGCTGCAGAATATTGGATTCCGATGCCAGAATATCGCTGGAAGAGCATCAGTCTGACGAGAAAATACCTGGTAGCTTCCACCTCCAAAAGCACTTTCCAAGTAAGAATTTCTTTCTCCCTTACCTGCTTTGTGATTCCCGCCTAACTAGACTTGGACGTAAGTGTTACATCTTCAAGCTACGAGATGGGCTCGATCTTGCCCGTGGGGATGAAATTTCCCTACCAGCACTACCTGAAATCAAAAAGGTGGCTATCGCGCCTGGGGATAAGATGCTAGCATGCGTTCTCAGCGACAAAGGTGCAGACCAAAATCCAGGTTCTTTATATATTGGTTCCATCAGTTCTCCGAATGAGTGGAAGCTGGGGAATAAACTAGATTGGCCGGCAGCAGACGTTGTTCAGTTATCATTCTCAACAGACGACGACCTCCATATGGTCCTCCGACCGCAACGAAGCAGTTCAAATCGCAAGCACGAAATCCCCGTCATTCATGTGTCCCTTCAATCTAGCCAGCTATGCCCGCTCATTATCGAGCCACAAGTAAGTCTTCACCTCCCGATGAAATTATACATTTATCTAATCTCTCCCCTACAGGGCCTTGGGAGTAACAACAATGTTAGTCTTTTTACCACTTTCGCTCCGTTTTCCCAAAGGCCTCATGTTTGTGCACTCGTCACCCGGGAAAAAGAGTTGCACATCCATAACCTTTCACAAGTGGAGAATACAGCTCCTATACTTGCCTATATCAAGAATTACGGGGTGCTTAAGCTAATGATGGGCCCGAATGACGAGAAAATGTTCGCGGTGGGGAGGCGCGCGGCGCATCATACCATGTTGTTATTGGAGATTGACATACCAGCGACCCGGGAAACCAAAGTTTCAGTGACAGAGCTTGCTGAAATTCCAGGCCTGGCATACCGCGATGACTTTGCAGAGAGGGTCGTCCACAGTGAAACAGAGAGCGTTGTTATTCTTGCTGCTTTGATGGATGCAAATCGGTGTGGCATATACAAAATCACTGTGCCCAGGTCTAGTTAGATCGAGTATCTCAGCAGGAGCATAGATTCTTCTTTGTTTTTCTAAAGTATTTTCGATCTTCTCATGTATAATATCATTCTCTCTATTTCTGCCTGTGCATGTATCTCGAGCTCATGTCTAGAAACAGGTTTGCTGCCCAGTATCCATAAATGTCAGATATAACGGCCAATATAAAGGGTTTCATCATCGTGGCTGGTCTTTCAAGCCGAATATGCCTGTAGCTCAGTACTGGAATTGGTGCTACCTGTGAACCGCCTTCTTACCCCTTCGATGCTCCAAGTCGGCCTACTTTGTATTCTCGGCGCAAGTCCTTGCAAGGCTGCACCATCACGGCGCAATAACCAATAGTATAGAAGGAACGTGACCGTTGTCAGGGCGGCAGCTGAGACAAAGAAAATCCATATCATAGGTGTACCAACGATACGATTGTTGGCTTGATCCATGTCGAAGAAATTCATACCAAATATAGTCTGTTGTGAGAGTGTCAGTCGGGGGTTGATAGATAGGATGTGTCGAAAATCAGAGGAGGAACACTAACAGCCAGGAAGGACGACGGAAGATATACCAACGACAAAGTGGTGATAAATACAGCTGACTTGTTCAGCCGTAGCATGTTCGCATTTTGCTCCTTTGCCAGGACCTGATCCCGAAGCAACAAAGTGTCGGCCAGTAGCTTTGAGACAATATTTGCCCGCTGCTGCAAATGCGCGGCATTGCGGGAATTTGCAATGCACTCTCGACGGTGATTTTTGAAATAGTGAACCCCACCGTGATTTGTTGGGGCCACTGACATGGAGCTAACAACATTACAAAGCTCGTCAAGAATGTCTGTGGCTGATGTCAAGATGGCTGGCACTTCGAGAAATCGGGTCTGCAAGGCAGTCAATGTTCTAAGGCTATCGTAGCCTACAGCTAAAGGCCCACTAATAAAAGTGGCAATTGCACTGCCTGCAAGGGGTAGAAATCGTTGCTCGTGTACGGCGATATAGTTCCTCCATGCAGGGAAGTATGTGTCGAACAAGACCTGGTGTAACCAAAAAGGATCGGATTCAACTTTGGGGCAGAAATTGCGCAGTAAATTATCAGCCTGCGAATGCGCTTTGGACTGTGGCGTGGGGTTAAACAGCACGTAAAGACTTCGGGACGAAGTTTTGTCGTATCGGTGGTAAATTCCAGTCTGGCGAATGACCCATTTGTCATCTTGTGGCTTGTACTCGGGGTATCTTATAGTGTAAGAGATTTCTGTTCCTTCAATTTAGCAATAGGATCAGTGTGCACCGGGTTGAAGGTAAATATACCATTGATGGAAGCAGAGCAGGACTCTGTAAATGGAAGGCAAAATACCCCTTCGAGGTCATCACTGCGCTGGTAAAAGCATGATGGCACTGCCCAAAATGATGGACCTATCTCGTGTCCAGCAACGAGGAGGTCAAGCATAGACTTTGTGATTTGCAGTGGTCGTCGGGAATTACGTTGACATATTGACCTATCGATTATTAGCAGAAGACAGTGTGATGTTGATTTAACATACACAAGGCGACATTTGTAAGGCTTGTTCTGATTGTTTCTCAGAAAGGATGCCGTATCTTCTATAGTGCGAAGGTCTGATTGTTGATATGATCCTCTTGCGAGAAAGGGTGATGCATCTTGTCCAATCTCAAAAACTTGTACCGGTTCAACCGGGTGGTCTACGTAGTGATGATCAAACGAAGTCATTATGTGTAGTATTGAGAGAGAAAGACAAGAGTGGGGTGTTTGTATTCAGGATCTGGCTTGTTATATCAGATCTACGCGGGTGTCTGTTACAGCCCCTGCCTGCTGTGCCTTCCGCTACGCCTCTACTCGGTGTCCCTTTGGACATCACAGGCCTTAGGTTAATTATCCTGGACCGAACTAATTCCATGTCAGTTTTCTTATTTGACCAGAAACGGAACTGAATCTCTCTTACTCCAGCTCAGCCTTGTTGGGGGAAGGGATATCAGCCACGGACTTCATTTCGCGACGGGCAAGAGATCACAACTTACAGGCTCCACTATTTTAGGGGCAGTGAACCACCATTGGTCTTCTCTGAGCTAGAACGTGCGAGTCAGCCTTGCGCCCGATGCATGGGTTTCAGGCGAGTTACCTGAATACCGAAGTCTGTTTGTCCCGGGAACAGTCTTTCAAGTAATTCCTGAAGATTGGCTTTCCGCAAGTAACGATTACTCGTGGTTTGGGGAGGGATTTGTCCCACGACGTCTCTAGGCATGATTATCCAAACTAATCGCGATTTTTTGGTTTTGAATTTCTGAATTGCGTTTCCTCCAGGCCAGACAGGGGACCTGATAAACCCCAAGCTGCGGCTGAACCCTCCCTGCAAATCTCACTGCCACGTCACAAAGCCGATCTTTGCCTTGCTTATCCATTGCCATCCTACGCGCGCTATCAGGTATCCCTGATTCGAGAGTTGTCTTAAGATAATGCAGGAATATTCCACATGGGGATATCATCTCCGCTTTGTGATGTGACCGGGGGTTGATGCATCCGCACCGCCCGGGGTGCAGACTGATTGGATGTAGTTCTACACCGTAGATTAAAGGCAACTGCAGAGTAAAGGAGGCGAAGCTTTACCCACAGTTTGGTTATGAGAGTTATTTGCATTATGCTTAAACTGCGGCTCAACCTTGTATACTTTTTATTAAGGCTATTACCTCTTCCCTTCCCTTACTTTTGGACATTACAACGTGTGGTGGTGATCCTGGATAGGAGATCTATCCTCTTTGTTTCATCATGACGGTGCTGACAGAATCACAATGGGTAGAGCTACCAGAATGGGCACGACCCTGGCTCTCTGGTGTTTTGCCCGCACAAAGGATGGAACAAACCTCATGTGGAAGTCCACCTTCACCATCTCAAAATTCTTCTCTTCGTCCGCCAAATGACTCTCCGAGTCTAACAAGCTCACCCTCATCTATTTCAATGGGCTCAGAGGACACCGGGATTCTCACTAAGTGTCCAGAACGCCGTGTTATTGTCAGGCCTAGCCAGAAACGGACTGTCAGTAGAGCCCTAAGAGGGGTTCATCTATTTGTATGTGAAGATCTCTAAAATTCTGGACTTGAGAGGGAACCTCTGTATTATAGACTGCAATAGGCAACATTGGCCATGTTTTGTACTTTGAAGACTGAGAATCTAACAGAAACAGATGATCACAGTCAATGCAACTCTCGGTACAGGTCTCTACTGGCGTGGGGGTCAGATTCTTGAACTCGGTGGGCCGTTGGCGGTGGTTCTATCGTTCCTCTTCATCGGAGTGTTAACATGGGGTGTTATGCAATGTATTACCGAAATGCTCTGCATTTGGCCGATACCTGGTGCATTGTCGGTATATGTTAGCCAGTTTGTCGACGAAGAACTAGGGATCGCGGTCGGTGTTACTTATTGGTAAGTTGCACCCTCCATAAAACACCAAATTTCATACAAATGATCGGCGAAGTTCATGATTAACGGGGAGCCGCTGACAACTATGAAAGGTTTGTCTATTCCATGTCCTTCTCCACACTGGTCGCAACCTCCGCTGCGGAGTTCAACTTTTGGCATTACATCCACGAAAGTCGGGTTATACAGGGCTGCGTTATATATTTTGGAATCCCAATGATTCTCGTTCTCGTCAATGCCATAAGGATTGAGGTACGCTTCCTCCGTTATTGCTAACCAACGCAAATTCTTGCGACTTCGAGGTCGAGGGTGTGCTGACGAGTGTTCAGATCTATGGTTGGTTGGAAGTGGCCACAGGCAGCATCAAAATACTATTTCTTGGTGTTATCATCGTGACACTGATTGCAATTAATCGTGGAGGTTAGTAAAGTGCTTCGCGAAGGTCTCTGAATGAGTGTGTCTGCTGTTTCGCGCATATTTGCTAACGGTAACGATGAATAGCTGGCCCGAATACTCGCCCCTTGGGGACCAGTTGTAAGTAGTGGCTACCGTCTTATACATTGCTTGTTGGATCGAAGTACTGATATCATCAGATTGGGCTTCACCTACCGAATTTGATACACGGGCGGCCGATAACTGGGGCACTGCCTTACTGTGAGTTGTGGCATGTGTCTTTTTGTTTTCTGCCCAAACCATTAATTGACGTATCAGTATGAGTATTTCGATAGCAACCTTTGCTTACACCGGAGTCGAAGTTGTTGCTGCCTCTGCCCTGGAGGCAAAATGGCCACATCCGGCAGACGAAATGTCGACAATCCCAGGCACACCTCCGCGGTCTAATGACACTCAAATCGGGAAATCATTCAGGTTTTCCGCTAGATTCATTCCTGTACTTGCAATGATTGGCTATACCATCAGTGGGCTGGTCGCAACATTTGATATAGAGCGGAATAGTTGCGCTCTCCCACGGCTCAGTTGGCTTTCACTGGATGTGGAGGCCGGGTGCACAGCGCCTTCGAACGGTGCTGCATTCGTTGCAATTGCCAAAATGTCCAATATTCCGCACTTGGCAGACGTGTTCAATGCTTTCCTTGTGTTCACGTGTCTCTCTTGTGCTGCTACTAACCTATACGTCGCTTCCCGGACGTTGTTCGGCTTGACAACTCGTCTGGATGGAGGCGAAGGCCAGAGATGGTATCTGCGTGTATTTGCATGGTTTGGCAAAACGGATAGACGACAGGTTCCCTTACGAGCTATAATATTCTCTGCAGCTGCGTTCTGGTGGGTGCCATTCCTGCAGCTGATCGGCGGAAACAACACTCAATCCTCTGGGAATACCACCGAATCCTCCTTGAAGGGAACTCGAGCCTCCGTTGACACGGTAAGAATGTGGTTTATCTTCCCTCTCACTTCGAATCCAGAGCTAATAAAAGCGACTAGTTTGTGGAAGTATTGAGCCAAATGGCATACTCTGCGGTTTTAATCGTTTGGGCGTGCGAGTGTCTAGCGTTCATTCGCTTCTACCATTGGTGTGTCTAGCCATCCAGCTGTTGCATATCCGTGATACTAACAAGGATTCTTTTCCCCAGTATTCATCAACATCGTCATTATCTCAAGCACGAAAATGTCCCCTACGTCCAGCGCTGGAATGACAAGGACCATGATGACTATCCATACCGCAGTCATAGACAACCACTGACGGCATATCTAGCCTTGTTGGGCTGTATCTTTGTCTCATTGGTCGCAAACGGTGCTGCATTGTGGAATGGGTTCCACCTTTTACCATTTTTAGCATCATACTTGACGGTAAGAGAGGATTATGTATCGGGATGAATTCAGTTTACATTGTACTAACCGCAATTTGTTAAACCAGGTCATTGTTTTTGTGGGTCTATGGATATTGTTGAAGCTTATGCGGGGCGCGAAGTGGTCTTTGGTTGATCTCTCACACCCTGACAAAGTCGCCAGAATATTTAGGCATCTACATGAGATCCGCCTGAGCGTAACACAGTCCTAATGTCTGGTAACTTTCCAAACCATGCTCCTAAGAGATGGAAGTATGTAGAACATGCCGAAAATAGGTGATCAGGATCTCCAGATGCACTTTTGACACCACCACTGCCAAGGCCACTCTAATCAATTTTATTCTCTGTCTGGCGATAAGAGCTGACGAAGAGCTTCCTTTCAATTCTTCTCCAGGTGCTCTACTCCGGCAACGTGTGATTGGAGCCTCCGTAGAAACAAGCTATTATCGCTATGGAAGTTTTATGTAGACTTCTCATGGGGACCTAAGTAAGTACATGTGTCTACAAGAATTGACCAAAAATCATAACGCCCTACTGGAACCCGGATCTGACCTTTTCAAAAAATACTCGACAAAGTACATTAGTAAATTCGGAGCCATCCCGCATTGCTCTTCGATGGCGCAATAGGTAGCATTATAAAACCAACTGTAAGCCTAATTAAATGGTATCACGCAATTCTTGGGTTGGCCAAGGTACAATGCAGACACGAATTTTTACAATGGTAAATTTTTGTAAACAGTAAGACAAGTAGACTAAAATTCAATTTGACTCATTTACGCGTAGAGACTATTGTATGTTGTAGTCTCAGAAAAAGAGTAGAGTGATGTCGCCAAGCCGTGCCCAGGTGGTGTTTGAGGTTAGTCATCCAAAATGACCTCATTTTCGCAAAGCGGGGCGAGGAGATTGTTCTTTTGAAAAAGAACTTAGGGACTCCCAGTCGACTTCTTTTTTTTTCTTTTCGCAAATAGCAATACTCCTTAATCACTCCAAGATGTCCACCTCCTTCAAGATTACCGACCTTCTCCCCCTCCCAAATTCGAGTGTCCGCATCCCGCGCCTCGGCTTCGGCGTCTACCGCTCCCCCACCAACCAGTGCGTGCTGTCCTGCCTAAAGGCACTGGAAGCAGGCTACCGACACATCGACACAGCACAATTCTATGCCAACGAGGCGGAAGTTGGCGAGGCACTGCACACCACTAGCGTTCCCAGAGATCAGATCTTCGTCACGACCAAGATCCTTAGCCCCGCAGCCTCGGTCGAGGCTACCTACGATAAATTGCTGGCTTCTGTGCACAAGATCGGCGGCGCAGATGGATATGTCGACTTGTTCTTGATTCACTCCTCCAGCTCAGGCTCTGCTGGGCGGAAGCTTTTGTGGCAGGCGCTCGAGAAGCTGTACGCGGAGGGCAAGACGAAGAGTATCGGTGTTAGCAACTTCGGTGTGGGACACATCGAGGAAATGCGCTCATATGCGCAAGTGTTCCCGCCTCATGTTAATCAAATCGAGGTTGGTGCTCTTGCTTCTATTACTACTCTTATATCTACATAGGTAGCTATTTGGTTTGATCGTGATCACTGACATTCTATCTTTGCAGCTCCACCCGTGGTGCCAGCAGCGCGTCATCGACGAATACTGCCAGAAGAACGGCATTATTGTCGAGGCATATTCGCCCATCGTGCGAAACTATAAAGCCAACGATCCGACGCTAATGGAAGTCGCAAAGAAGTACGGCAAGTCCACTCAGCAGGTCTTGATCCGCTATGCGCTGCAGAAGGGCTGGGTGCCTCTTCCCAAGACCGACAACCCCGAACGAATCGTGACCAACGCGGATGTTTTCAGCTTCGACATCAGTGTGGGGGATATGGCTGTCCTGGATTCCTTGGACCAGGGCAATGCTGGCGCTATCGTGGAGGCCGTGGACAACGAATGAGCGATATCTGGAGCATGTTCTTAATGACTCAGGGCGATTCGAAACCAATCAGGCCCGACCAGGCGATGCAATGTAATCACATTGCTCGAGGTCAATAATCCGGCGGCTGCATCAGGAAAGCATTGACAGATTGAAGTGTGGCGCGAGACGGGTTCACGTCATGTTTCGACGATACGAGCCAGGCTAGACGCTGTCGAATGAACTGCTTGCTGATCGCACGCTTGCTCAGTGAGGCATCGAAGCCGCCTGTGAGAAACAATTAGTTATTTTCCCTCTTTCACATAGCGTTTGAATCCACCACCCAGACCATCCTGGATAATTGCATACATACCCTCGTCGTTATAAAACAGACAAACGATCGCAAGCAGTGTCCCTGCCGAAAGATCCTTCCCATTCTCACAAGTAACCAGCACCGACAGCGACGAATCCTCCCCAAGACCAGCGCCGATAAACTCACGCACCTTCTCCAGACATTTCCGTAGATCCCGACTTCCCAGTTTCCCAGAATCACAACCCAAATTGAGCCGCTTCGCATCTCCCTCCACAGCCGCAGCACTCCCATTGCAGTCAATGACAAGGTCATACCGACCTCCAGCATCAACCCCCGCTCCCGAGCCAATGTACAAATTGCGCGTGGGGGAAATGAGTGTTGCGTCCTGGGCCACATCCAGCAGCTTATGTTCAGCCACCAGCCGATCAATAAGCTCCGGCAATTCGTCTTCAGGTGTACTCTTCAAAACAGCCTGATTGGCCCAGAACACCGGCGGCGTCAGCCCATGCGCCCACGCCTCGCTATCATCGCCCGCGCCTTGGATATACCCGCCCTCGGACATTTCGGCGCCATGCACGCGCCTGGAAGCGGAGCATAGTACGAGTAGATTATAGTCGCCGCTTGTCTGCAAATCTTCCGGGTGAAAATATGTCCTGTTGGCCCAGGCAATCTGGATTGGTTTGCCGAGTTGCTCGCGCAGATTGTCCAGATCGAGTTTCAGGCTCTGGTGGGTACTAAGTATCAGCTATTTTTCCCAGATAGGGAAGGGGGGGTTTGGTGCCTTGGTTTTTCCAAGTCATGTTGATGTCACCTATGTGTACCTTTAGGGAATGCACGAATCCTTCGATTCGATTCTCGATTTGTGCTTCTTCTGATGCGCCCAGGTAATCGGGTGGGAGGCGGACTGGGTGGTATTCAGTTGCGGATGGGAACAGGGCTCTGTTTAGAACGGCGCTCCAGATTGGCACGGTTTTTGATAATGCGTCTGGCATCACTAGTGGCGGGTTAATAGAGGACTCGAGGCTTGGCCGTAGCTATGGTATGCATAGTGACCAATCTGGGTAAAGGGAGGCGGGATAATCTTCTAGTTGGGAACGGTGCAGGTAGAGGGGGTACATACGTTTTCCTCGGCGAGTTGAGTCCACAATTACACAGCTGCAACATCAATGAAAATATAGTTAGCTTCCTTGCGTTCTTTTTATAGGCTCTTGGGTGAGGGATCATGCAGTGATGGAGTTGTTGCCATGGTTTATACTTGGGGCAATGAAGACCCACCAAAGGCACTCCTCCAACACAGATATAAATTCCATAATTAACAGAAGATAGTGAAAAAGGAAGTTAAACTAACCCCCCATGATCCCTGGCTAGCGGGAGCAACTGCAAGTTCAGCCTACGAAAGCTAAAATCCCACTGACCGGTGTGGCCATCGGTGCTTTTGAAATAAGCACTGCCGGCCTTAGCCGCAGGCGGGATATACCAGCTTCCGCAGCGCTCATTAGCGACCAGAGGTAGGCGATAATGGTCAGCGACCTCTTGCGCAAAGGTGGCATCGGTCTCAATAGACTGGAGCCGATTGGCGACAGACAATGCCGATCGACGTAGAGACGAAAGCGTCTGGGAGATTGACAGCTGCGCCGACGGGAAATGAAGAGATTCCAGGGTCGGGAAAGTATCGGAAGACCCCATGCTCGCCCTCTTTTGGCTAGAGCTGTTAGTGCCAAGTATATTTCGAATTCAAATTGGTATCAGGTTGTTACTCCGGGGGTTGTGGGCAGTGCAAAATGGCGATTTGGCCCGAGACCCGTTGAGTCGTGCTGATTAAATTGCTTTTGATTAGACGAGGCGTTATGTTGCGGCTTTTATTTTTGGTCTTCGGGTCGAATGTGAAGGAAGGCCGTTGTGGAATTGGCAGGTTTGGGATTTGGGTCTGGCCAATCATAGTGATTGTATGGAAGGGGTGGAGCCAGGTTGGTACGATGTATACAAGTCGTGCTACATGGTGCCTGGTTGTTCCTGGTTGTGTAAATCTGTCGAGAAAACGGGATGAAAAGATTGCTGGACAAAATTAATAGAGAGCCTACAACGCTAACTTCCGGACTGTCGCACTCCGAGAATGATAGTATGAGGTATGCTTGTAAGGTTGGGCACAACTCCCCTGAGCACCGAGATAGTTAACGATAGACTAACTAACTAACCCCTGGACCATGGCGATAATAGAGTGAGGTATAAAGCATTCAAATCGCTCATCGCTCACCGGAACTAGAATAGTACTAATATGTACTCTGTACCGAGGTAATGTTAACGTCGGGTTCCTCTCTTAGTCCCCGCCAAGCATACTCTGAACGTCCAAGTGCATACTCCGTACTCGATATTATCTGACCGCGCCAGCTATTTAAGATAACACGGGAAGATGGACCAACGAACGGAATATCGGGCCTGCATGCTTGTGTATGATTCTCAGTCATTCCATGCCCCGGGTTTCTTTGCGAATTGGAGCTTGGTCTCCCCTCGGAGGACAGTGGGGAGACAGTAAGAAGACGGAGGCATGACCGTGCATGAGCTTGGGCCTAGCAGGCTGATGTATAGTCCAATTAAATGGCCCATTTGCAGTCTATAATTCTGTATACTCTAGACATCAGGTGAGAGGGTTACTTGCATATTAAAAAGTCACTTGAGTAGAGTACCCATGAATGAAATAATGTCACGGGTTTGTATATCAAGGCAAAATTTCAAACATCGAAGAGATAAACATCGAATGGAATAAGCCGGTGAGTAAAAAGAAAAAGAAAAGAAAATGCGAGAAACAGCGAGAAACAGCGAGGTGAAACCATCGCACTTGCCCGGAGTAGAAAAAGGACACTAAGCTGTAACCAGACTAGCCTCATTATAGGCCTGTGCTTTGTTTTATTGGCTGAATACCTGGCCGTCTCCCCAGATTTGAGGTACTGGATACCTACTTTTACACAATGAAATAAGGCCAGTTTGAGGTATCTGGTACTTCTTGCCCCACGTCAGTGACCACTCCCGCTCTGGCCCGGTTTCCCCTTGGAGATTGTGATTGCGGCGTCATTTCCTTTGGGGTCGGCTCTTGCCTTGGACTTAAATACTCCAATCGCCTATTTCCTTATTTTGCCCAGGCATATTCCTCTTCTCTTCATTTTAACCTACATCCACTCTCCTAGATCAAACACTAGATCAATACTCTTCATACATTGCACTCTACCCGCGTTTCTCCATCTCAATAAACAAACACCCCGGATCTACTCTCCGTACCTTCATCATGACTAAGGTACGATGATCGCCGTGTCTCCAACGAGAAACCCACTGACGCTAACATGGACTGCAGATCACAGAAATTTTCTTCGATTGCGATAACACTCTGGTCCTCTCCGAGGAGCTGGCCTTCCAGGCTTGCGCCGACCTGGCCAATGAGATTCTGGAAGCGAACAACTTCACTGACCGTTACACTGGCGAGCAGCTCATCAAAGACTTTGTTGGTCAGAATTTCCGCGGCATGATAGTCTCCCTGCAGAAGAAGTATGACTTCCAGATCGATGCGGAGAAGCTAGAAGAATACGTCACGAAGGAAGAGGACAAGGTCATTGCCAAGTTGGACGCCAAGGCTATGCCCTGTATTGGTGCCACTGAGGAGCTAGAGAAGGTTTATGCAGCGAAGAAGTACGGCCTTGCTGTTGTCTCCTCTTCCGCTTTGCGCCGCGTCCTCGCTTCTATCAGAAAAGTCGGTCAGGACAAGTATTTCGACGAGGACAAGGTCTTCAGCGCTGCCAGCTCCCTGCCAAAGCCTACCTCCAAGCCCGACCCCGCTATTTACCTGTATGCTCTCGAGCAGGTCGGCAAGACTGCTTCCGAGACTGTTGCCATCGAGGACAGCAAGTCTGGCGCTCTTTCGGCAATTCGTGCTGGTATCCCCGTCATCGCTTACGTTGGTAGCTACAATGGTGAAGAGACGCAGAAGGAGATGGCCGCGGCCCTGACTGGTCTTGGCGCAAAGACCGTCATGTACCATTGGTCTGAGTTTGAGGATCGTCTGAAGGATATCGAGAATGATGTCTCCGTCGATGTTCAGTCGTGCCTTTAAACGCACTCTGGCTGATGACCCTTGTACGCCCACGATGTTATGATAGCGAGCGTATGGTCGTTATGGAGCCTTTGCTTTTATTATTTTTTTTTTGGTTTTACGCTACTACATGTAGCGTAGACTCTTGGTTTCTCTTGACACTTTCTGTTAGCAAAAGATGTTTCCATATCTTTTGACACAAGAGTGAGAAGTCTTGCTCGAGATTGGACTGTGTCCGGTCATGCTACTTTCTTCTTTGCCTGGTGCATTACTATTCAGTATCTTCCGTCTTTACATAGACAGGTTTCGATGCAATATACCATTTAACAATACCTTGTCATGATTCGGTTCTAGGTTTTACTTTATATCTCGTAGGGTATACATGTACCATTCTTTTTCATCTTAAGAACGAATACTGGAAACGTCGAAGACATCTATCAATATGAGACCGATAAGATAAGGACCAACCCCGCCATCACCCCTCGTTCGAATTGGTTGACGATCTAGCAATATCAGTCTAGTACTCCATTGGACGAATAACTCACGAATCATTATCGAATCTCGGCTTGTTCCTACTTCTCCAATCTGGTACAATGTCAGCTCGCACGCAGGCCAAGTCCAAACTCATCTCGCGGGGACCATTGGTGAGTTACTCCAATCTCCCCGAGGGTTTATTCAGCAATAAACTCCCAGTCAACTACGTGTAAAATATAGTTGGGGCGAGACTACAAAACCGCGACGGTGCATGACTGACACGTTTTACCAAACAGGACCCCAATGAAGCCCGCTGGGCTCGAATGATCAAGACAACATACACTGACCCACTGGGTGTCGAGCGAACATGGGAATCAGCTGAGCGCACGGTAAGACTTATTCCGCCCTGTTATGTGCTTATTCCGTTATGCTGCACGCTGTTGGTCTATGCCCGGGGTATATGCATCAACACCCGGCGCAGGTATCCAAGTGACACGCCTGCGGGACTGCCACGAGGGCCACCTACATGATAGCCTAAGGTCCAGCCTCATCTAGATCGGGAAATGGACTTTAGCATTGGTGGGGCTCTCCGGTCTCGGGAACCTCTGCTCCAGGTGGCTTTAACCCAGGCGTTGCCCGATGCTGTATCAACCGATACCACATGACCATTGGTTGCCTTGCCATGTGTATTGGATGCATTGGTCGATCTCTATTACCACACATTTCAAGCAACCTTTCAGACCCGCTGTTTTCGAAATTTACTTTTTGGATTTCATGCTAACCGCGTTTTCCCAGACTCGTCCTGCCGGTATCGAGCTTGATGGCGTTGGGATCGTCGCTATTCTGAACAAAGATACTGGCTCGGAGCTCCTTCTGCAGAAGCAATACCGGCCCCCAATTGATGCTGTCGTTATCGAGGTTCCCGCGGGATTAATCGATGCAGGCGAGACGCCTGAGCAGTGTGCTGTTCGAGAACTCAAGGAGGAGACTGGTTACGTTGGCGTGGCGGAGCAAACTAGTCCAGTGATGTATAACGGTACGTAGGCAGTGGCCGCCATCTTTGCTTTCTTCTGTCTGCGTTATTTCACCTTTTCAGGTGCTGAAAGCTGACAATCATCTATGAATCAGACCCAGGACTTTGCAATACCAACCTGCATATGGTCCATGTCCAAGTTGACATGTCCCTTCCCGAGAACAAGAACCCAAAGCCTGAGCTTGAAGATAACGAGTTCATTGAATGCTTTACTGTTCCTTTGAACTCACTATTCGGTGAGATGAAGAAGCTTGAAAAAGAGGGTTATGCTATTGACGCCAGGGTTGGAACGCTGGCTGAAGGAATTGAACTGGCGAAGAAATGGAGATTGTGAGCTAGGAATTGTGTCATATCTCACTGGCTTGTAGCACAACCATACATTGATACAAGCAAACACCTCGGCATAGTTATTCCCTTTGTTGTACATGTTATTCGCACTCAAAGCAACCCATCCTGCTTCAATCCCTGATACAAAGCCCAAGCAGCCAAAGTCTTCCCATCCCTAACCCCCTCCTTCCACAAATCTGCCAAAGGGACAACCTTGAGCGTAATCTTCTCCCCATGCTCCCGTAATCCCGTCAACTTCCCCTGTAACTCCCCAATCTCCTTCCGGGGCATAGACTTCAGACACAAAAACAATGGAATAAACTCATCACTCCCGCCAGGAGACGGATATACAGCACTCTGCATGCGCTCACCGTAACCAGGCTCCTGCGCAGCCTGCAGTGCCAGCGAGGTCATATCAATCAAATCCCCCTGCTCAACACACAACCCGGTCTCCTCTTGGATCTCCTTCGCCGCCCCGCCAGCAAACGTCCCACTATCATCAAGCATCCCAGCCGGGATCTCCGGGAACGACAGTGAGCCAGCTGGAATGCGGGGCTGGATGGTCAGGATAACGCGCTTGTCATTCTCAGTTGGGGATGGTATATCATCCGGTTGGAGGATAAGCTATTCACTGTAATTAGAAAACCAAAACATATTTATGGTGGGGCTGGGGGTTGGGGACTGGGACGTAATAAACATATTTTTTTTGCCTGGATGTATATAGAAAAAACTAGAAAATAATGGGGGAAAAACCTTCCTATCGTGTGGAAGGAAATAAACGACAACTCACCAACATGCCGACACTGCCCCCGCGCAAAAATACGCTACCGGGCAAAGTCTCGCCCTGGCCATTGGATACGTCCGCTTTTAACTTGATGAAGCCTAGTCGACCGCCACCGAAGCGGTCGACAGCTTGGATGTCGATTTTGCGCAGTACATATGGGTCCCTGTGGAACTCGTGCGAGGGGTGTTCTTGTCGTGCTAGGGATTGCTGGAGGGTTGTTATCCAGATTTTGAAGGCTGGGAATGAGAGTAGATCATCCTGGCTTAGTCCTGGGATGCTATTCACTTGGAGGTTTGAATTGGAGATTATGAATGTTGACATCCTGGCTGTTTTTGCTTTTGCTTCTGTGATGCTGTTGATTGGTCTGCGTGTGGGGATCGGCTGTGTTGGTTTCAAGTGTCGCGCGGCAAGGCGGAGGGAGTTCATTAATTCGGGTTGGGTAAAGACTTTGAAGTCCCTTGATTGCGATGTTTTATGGGAAACTTGGTATGTGAGTCTTTCGTTTGTGAAGAACAACATACTTTGGACACAGCTGTTTTCAAATGTTGTTTCTATGACGTCGTTCAGTTCTTGATCTCATCCCTTCAAACCCTTTTCATGAAATATATATTTTAGACCTCGTATATATACCTCAAGCACTTCCTTCTCAGTTATTATTAATTCTGCTCTATTCTGCTCTTGCGAAATTGCTGTTTCAAATGTCTCATGAAATTCATCATTCATCATAGAGCCCAGCCCATTCACAACTTTGGAGCTATCAGTCTCAGAATATATAGTTCCACCTTTTATTAGAAACAGTAACTAGCGCATAGCTTTGTCTACGACTGGTTTCAACAATTGATTTCAGAGGTCAACCATATAAGAATGTACCCAAAGCTGCTATTGGCCATATCTCATCTTTCGTATTACAGGTTTATCCCAAGTCTACAACTCGTCAAACAGCTTGGCTTGTTAGCCCTTTAAGAAGCAATCCCTCCACCAACGATCTCATTGGTCAATACAAATAGATTGGTCATCAAAATAAACTTTCTCAAGAGGTTGCAGCTGCAGCTGTATCTTAATGCCGACGGGCCTGACAGCCTTGCAGATGAATTCATACGTACCGCACAAAGATTTATGATTTATCTCAATGGCGAATGGAGTCATTCGTACTCAGTATAGAATTAGACAACAAACATATATAGTATGTGCAATTTTATTTTTTGTCTTTCTTTTCCGTGAGTTTCCATGTTCTTCATAAGCGCTCAGATATCTCGGGCTCCGATGAGGGGTGAGAATATGCATGTCACACGAGTCCCGTTAGGCTTTTTAAAGAGAGACCTGCAAGTGGTTGGAAAATTATCTCAGCTGAGCAGCAAATGCATGTTAATAGCGGTCAACAGTATTTACAGCTATATAGCTGCCTGGTGAAGTTGCTGATAGGGCCACAGGACCGACTAGTTATGTTCCCAGCCAGGCCCTCAATTTCAGAACCAGACACGTGTTAATATGGCATCTACCTTGAATAGCTCACCCCGAAGAAAAACGAAATGACTAGAGACAACTGAAGTTGGTATAGTGTGACCCCCCCCCCCCCGGGGATGAGAGCTTAGAAGAAGCCTAGTTCCAATAAATCCTGTCAATAGTAACGTTACATGAATTTGCCTCCTACCCCAAAAGTCATATCCACCTTCTCGAGACAAGGCACTCAAAATCATATGAAGGTAAACTAGACCGAGAGCCGAGACCATTGAAATCATTGCCTGATCAAGTAAACTCCATAACTACAACATACAAATGCACAATACAAGCTCACCAATCGTATGTAATTTGTAGCCGAGCACGACCCCCTTTCCATGCAGTCTAAGCATCCAAGATCCTTGAGCACTAGAAGTCACGTAGAAGTTCACACCACGTAAATTTCACCCGGGCGAAATGCGCAGCCCATCTTCTCCGCTTTAGTAAGACGCTAGAGCTGGACGCACATTCCCTGCAAGCTTATTACACTAAGATATGAAATATCGGAAATCAACTAGGTTAGACACCGCAGAGTGCATGTTCCGTACTACTGCCAGGGCATTTCTCATCTAGGGGGTGCGACAAACAGACCTTCGCCCGGGTGATGGCAAATGCGCCCACTTATGTCTTTCCCGTCTGCTTCCTTCCGTGTGGCCTGCAATAATATCACATCACTCCCTTGCAGCGGTTGCATTTTAAGTTGCTTCCCAATAAGGGAGGTAGAATCAACGGGGGCTTGATCCCTTTGTTTGGGGTGAAGTGGAGAGCGTACGAGTTGTAGTTGCCTTGGCTGTAAATTGCGACCCAGGTCGGTATTGGGTGGCGCAGGGTTAGACAACAAGTTGTTGTTGTTATATTGGAATATATGTGTCTTATTGGATACTGAATAAAACTAGAACAGAACCTGGCTATATTATATGCAGTACTATTGGTTTTATACAGGGCCCCTTAAAACACCCGGTGGACGCTCTAATCATTACGGGCGCTTAGGCGATAGGCTCAGGCAGCCCTGCCTAAGATTTCTGACAGGCTGGAAGTGCACTAACGTCATCCTGCCGAGCCACCCATTTTCATGGAGGCAAAGCAAAAGTATTGGGTTCAGGGAAATTTTTGAACAAGGTGGCTGTTGTTGAGTAGTTCAATTGTAGCCTATATCTTGCACATAGTAACTTTCTAAGTTTAGAACTAGGTATTACTTTATCTGGAATCAGGTATAGATGGAGATAGATGGGGAATACTAGGTAACAGTGGCCATAGCTTCAACACCTGGGCGTTTTGACAATTCAACAAGGCCATGTGGTCCAACGCTCGTGGACAGCCTGTTAACAACCGTACATCAGCCCATTTGCCAGTCTATTGCATGATTACCTGTCACCGGCATTCAAGGAACCCCATCTACTGGTGATTTAATACCAAGGCAGCTAATAATGGTGTGAGCGCAATATAGTGCACCCCTGAACGCCCAATCACACCTTGGAATACCACCAACTTGGCCAAAAAATTGCCTCGGTCTAGGGTGAACCGAAGAGGAAGACCGGTAATCTTCACTTCGAAGTGTAAGCGAAAACGAGAGCGAAATAGCGCAAGACCCAGGTTCATCCCTGTGGCCAGGTGGGCCAACTGGGAGAAAAAAAAAACAAAGGCTCTTTGGCCAAAACCGCCATGATTCCTCAAAGTTTGGCCAAAAAGAACCGGTGTGGTTTTAATTCAGTGATAGTAGCCAAAAGAGCGGTGACGGAGATATCAATGCCCCAGCACTGCAAGGGCAAACGAGGTCAGTCGTTGACCCGAAGGCTTTCCCAAATCATTAGAGACGATGCATATCACATCTGGATGTATTGGGAGACAATCGGGACGCTGTTGGGCAATGACGGGGTAGACTTGAACTCTACAGTCGCTGGGGTAAGGCTGTCAAATAATTGAGAAATCACCTGTTTCAAACGAGACGTATTTCTTCAATATCTTGCAGATCATGATAAGATTCTGGCAAGTCCTGCATAGGAAAAAGTGAGGCGGAGTATATAGATCTGGCGGGGGGGGTTTCAGGGCGGCTATTGTCTCTCTTGACAGGCGCGGTTACGAAAAGAAAATGACTTGGCACCAGGGGCTATGGAAACCTTCAAGAAGTTCGAACGTTTCACTATTGGATGAACATCGGAGAAAAGGGGAAAAGAGGGGGTAGGGGGGTAGGGGGTGAAGAAAGCGATAGAAATACCAAAACAAAAAAGGCAACCCGGGTAGTTCGTAAGGTAAATACATATTTAAAAAATACTGTAAGTTATAAACCGATCGGCACGGGGCCAAACACCTAGTTGCCCACACGGATGCCTGGATTTTTGCATTGTGCTTCGCAACTTCTACCTGGTCGATTTAATATAGACTATTTAAACCTTCCCCTTTTCTATACCTTTACCCCCAATCCCCATGACAATATGGAAGATTGGGCTCTCTTTTTTCTTACCGGGTGCGTTGGCCACTCCGAAGGCTCGAACGATAAGCTAATTCTCCCTAGATGACTGAAATGGGCGACAAGCCAATGTGCCGTAAGGAGGCGATACTGACTAGGCTGAATTTTTGCAGTCTGTTAGATGGCAAAACAAGGCCCTCAGACAGGCTTGTCCGTAGCGACGTGTCACATAGGTAAAATTGCAACCTTCCAAGCTTTTGTTGCTTACATTTCTTTTGACTGTTCATACAGGCGATCTATGAAAAGACCATTGCCAGAAGAACCCATATCTGAATCGATGGGTACCCATGCCCGCTGCTCGGTCACCTCGCCAATATCCAGTGTTCGACCAAAGTCTACTGGCGTCCTGACAGATGATTGCACTATGGACCCGCTTAGTAGTCACGGCATGAGAGTGATGAGAAGCCCCGCTTGCACCAGTCTAGGCCATGTTGGCAAATCACGTCGCCTGGACAGCTTCCGGGTCTCTCGGGAGCCTCGGCGGTTGTCGGGATCGGCCTCTCATCAGCTAAAATCCAGCGTGTCTCAATGTATAAATGAACTCCCAGCAGATCCGAAAACCGAGATCAGTGCACCCAGGCAGGAAGAGGAATTGCAGTTAGCTCAAGGCTCTACGACCAGTCCAGAATTGCAAAGACCATATTCAACACCCGTTGCTGTGCACAGCCAAAATGCTGTTGAGGTTCAGAGTATCCCTCACGCCACGCAAACGCAAATGGAATCGCAAAAATCTTGGCGGACGAGAAATGATCAAATAATAGATCAAAGCGGGGAGACAGTGGAGGGAGGCGCAATCACTCAGGAAGCAAAGCCTCATGAAATGTTCAGGCAACCGGAGACCCACACCATCAGTGAGGAGCAACTGATCAATGAAGTGCGGGGGATTTATACCGGACTTGTCATGGTGGAAAAGAAGTGCATCGAAATCGACAGGCAACAGGCGCAATCAAAGGACGAACTATCACAAGCTCAGTGGCAGGCATTCGTCAAGCTACACCGAACACTACTCTATGAACATCACGACTTCTTCCTCGCCTCCCAACATCCGTCGGCTGGTCCTGTTCTTAAAGAATTGGCTCAAAAGTACGCGATGCCGGCGCGTATGTGGCGATACGGAGTACATTCATTCTTAGAGCTGTTGCGCCAGAAACTTCCCGGATCGATGGAGTATATGCTCGATTTCATCTACCTCTCATATTCAATGATAACGTTGCTGCTAGAAAGCGTGCCATATTTTAAAGAGACTTGGATCGAGTGTCTGGGTGACTTAGCACGGTACCGAATGGCCGTGGAAGAATTCGATAAGAAGGACCGTGAACTCTGGGCAGGGGTTTCGAGGTATTGGTATAACCAGGATGCAGAGCGAAGTCCAGAAAATGGCCGTATCCAGCATCATCTTGCTATTCTGGCGCGTCCGGACGTTCTCCAGCAGTTTTTTCACTACACGAAAGCATTGATCTGCGTTCGCGCGTTCCCTAATGCTCTCGATAGCATGATCCAGCTAGTCACTCCTCTTATGAATGTGCCGATTCAGAAGGGAAGTCCAAGTTTGATTACTTCGTTCGTGACGACTCACGGTGCGCTTTTCATGCAAGCTCCGGCTGAGGACTTCGTTTCTCGGGCGAATGTGTTTCTTTCTACTCTACGTAAGGAGATTGGTTGGGTATGCCGACATGGGCAGCAGGGTGTGCAACTCACGTCTTGCAACATTTCCGCAATATTTCAATATGGGAGTAAATATGGAGTGATGGAAAAGGATTTTATATTGAAGTTGCGCAATCCTACGACAGAAGATCGCCTGGTGGCAATGAAGTGGGCATCTAGCGCACCTAGTGCCCCTCGGGCATCCATCCATACCGCATATAGTGATCTTTCGTGCCAGCTTACATTCCGGGCAAGCTCTCTCGCGTTTCACACATTGATCGTTATGTTAGGCCAAATCGGCGATCCAAACATATACCCGAGTGTGCATATCTCTATGGCATTTGTGTGGTGTCTTACACTCAACCCAGCTGCTATACAACGACTAGAACCACTGGTTCCGTGGTCGCTACTTGCGAATTATCTGAACACCTTGTTCCGTCCCGACACGATCATTCCAAAGATCGAAGACGAATCATTCCCGCTTCTTGACGACTCAAGTGCACATCAGTTACCGGAGGACTTTTTAATCAGAGGACAGGCATGGAGCCGGCTTTACTACCCAGAAGATTTCTTCGAGGGGGCTCCTACAGAAGACAACAGACCATCCATAGAAGAACCTTCAACAGTTATTCCTAGAAGACATCGATGTCTTTGGTTGGGAGTGCGGATTGCAACTGTCTGTTAGCCCTCATGTCTTTAAAGCACATTTAAAACTGACCATCTAACTAGTGCACCCGCTGGATGACATACGATCAAACGCGACGATTCGCACCTACCCGATTAGCAGATGAATTCGCGCCAGTGGCAGAATCCCCCGATTACCTTTATGGCAATCCCTACTCACTAGGAACTGAGATATCACCCTCCTCCGATCAGGAGATGCAGGAAGTTTGAAAACGGGGTTGGGTGACTTCTGGCTCTACTGCGGGTTCCGTTATGGCGTAAGCTGTGCGTCTTGACGGTGATCATTTAAGGGCTGGTGGAATCCTGGGGTTGTCTTTTTTTTTTTCTTGTTCGAATCAGTGCTCAAGCCTTTTTGAGCGCGGATCATCTCTTTGGACACTTTCCGTACACGAAGCCAGAGAGTGGATCCTTTTCTTTCGTTACTACCAGACAGGAAATCCATGAATCGGCCATAACTACACGACAGATATCAGATTACTCTCCGGACCCACCCTGGAAGGCCTGTCTCTACATGAACCACTCTCCAAGGACTGGACCGTTTGAGATCTCCCAGGATTCTCACATCTATTGCCATGGATATATGGAAAGGCCCCCTGTCCCAGGATGCCCTCGCTTCTGCTCGTCCGGCTCCATAATGCTTGGGAAGTTTCACTGGCCTTGCTGATCAGTTTCCAGGCATTGCGTTACGCTATTGCACCGTGGTTGGACCTACCATGTTGGAAGCCAAGACTCCTGCTTCAATCGCTTTGCTGGACTCGGATTACTCCTTCTATCCAGAAGGGGCAAATTCAGAACTGTTAGAAAGAAGTCATCCTTGGCTTCTCGATGTGTTGTTTTGTACTTGCTAGTTAAAGGAAGGGGTCTTTCAAAAATAACAGAGGATACTAGACTAGGGGGGCAAAGTGGTAGGAAGAAGAAAAATCGAGACAATAAGGGAAGGAAAGTATTTGAATAAAAATATGGAAACATTGAACATTTGGTGTCAGACCCTTCCTATTTGGGAAGTGTTCGCGTATAGTATACTCGTCCTTATCCCCCAGCTTCCAGGAATCTCTTCTTCTCCCTCCAAGATTAACACCATATACATGCTCACATGATTTTCTGTGGCCCTTTTTATGGATTGTGGGTAGCAGAATGGCCAGCAAAGAGCATTCAGGCATCGCGGTCCCGTTCTCACTTAGCTAATTCTCTTGCTACCCTTTGTTAGAGACAGTTCTCTACCTTTGGCCGTTGAGCAACACTCTGAGGGAGCAGCGTCGTTTGATAGAGCAAGAGTCAGCTCTTGTATGCGACCATGTTCACACCAAGGGCTGACCGATCTATGTGATCTGAGGTTAAACGCGTATAGACAGGTGTATGCATGCGCGTATATAGGTAAATGAGCTGTAGTATACGTGAACTGTAATAGAACAAATAGAACACATATGTATAAGAAAATATAATATAATACCAGTTATAAAATAGTAAGACATAGGATCATATAAGTGTCTTACGAACGAACGGTGGCTCCCGGAGGTGGATCTATTCCGTATCGGCTTGCGTGTTGCCGATAAAAGGCCAAGCTGGCGATTATCAACTTACAGCATTCCTCCCCTCCTTTCTACCGTCTCTCTCCCTCTCCCTCGTCAATGGCGAGGATCATTCTACTTTACCTCTATGAATAAACAGTTTCTCTCTCGGACCTAAGTGCTTGCCTTATCCCTTCCGGCATCACTCCCGTCTCCGCTTCTCTTCCGTCTCCGCATCTGACGCCGAGCTCGTCACTCTGCACAATGGCGGCAGCTTGGGGCGAGGTCTGTCGCCAATGCGTCAATACTGTGGTGGAAATCCCAGTTCAGATCTTACTCATTGCTGCCCTAGCCACATTGCTGGGACTATTTGTCCTGGTGAGTCCACTTTCCCCCACTCCGCTTGTACCAGCCAGATCGCGCGCTCCAGATACATGCAGTCCTAATCACAAGTTACTGACCTATCAATTCTACTTTCAATCATGTAGTTCTCACTGTTTATATTTTTTGTTGCGCCAGTCCCACGAGAACCTCTACCAGAAGAAAAGAAGTATAGAACCCTCGCCAAAGATGGATCCGTGACAGACCCCGAGCCCCTACCCTGCTGGCTCGAAAGCCTAGACGCCAAAAAGAGCACCCACAAACCCACCACAGCCCACACAATCGCACCAGCCGAGCTATTCATGTCCGTTGTAGTACCAGCCTACAACGAGGAAGACCGGTTAACCGGAATGTTGGAAGAAGCCGTCAACTACCTGGAGCACATGTATGGGGACACAGCCAGCGCGATCGCCAGGGCCAGCAGCCCAAGCACAATGGAGACGCGCTCAATGCGCAAGCGCAAGCCGAATGGGGATATCACCAGTGACGCCACAGGCTCCACTTCAGACCGCGGGTGGGAGATCATCCTCGTCTCGGACGGGTCGACAGACCACACGGAGGAAGTGGCATTCCGGTTCGCGCGTGACCACCAACTCTCTCTACACCCCAAGGGACACGCGGGTCCGTGGACACCGCAGGCTGCGGAGGGCGTCCATATCCCGCCTGGCACGATCCGCGTCGTGAACTTGACTCATAACCGCGGCAAGGGCGGTGCGGTCACGCACGGTATGCGCCATGTCCGTGGGCAGTATGTTGTCTTTGCGGATGCGGATGGGGCGAGCAAGTTCGCTGATCTCAGTAAGCTTGTTGGGGCTTGTCGGGATGTGGAGGATTCGGAGGGGCGGGCGGTTGCTGTTGGATCGCGGGCGCATATGGTTGGTAGTGAGGCTGTGGTAAAGGTATGATATTTGATATCTGGGTGATTGGATGTTTTGTGAGGTTGATTTGCTGACTCTGTTCAATAGAGATCCAAGCTTCGAAACTTCCTGATGCATTCGTTCCATTTGATCCTACGGCTCATGACGCCTCCTAAAACGGCTACTGTCAAGGATACGCAGTGCGGATTCAAGCTGTTCTCTCGCAGTGCGCTGCCTTATATTGTGCCGTACATGCATTCCGAGGGCTGGATCTTCGATGTTGAGATGCTCATGCTGGCTGAGTTCGCTCGGATCCCTGTGGCTGAAGTGCCTGTGGGATGGAGGGAAGTCAAGGGTAGCAAATTGAATGTCTTACGAGATAGTATCGGCATGGCTTGGGGTCTTGCTGTTCTGCGGGCAGCTTGGTCGTTGGGTGTGTATAGACAGCGATGATCAAGGAACTTTATTCTTCCCACTTTTTCCGAACAATTTTCCATAGCGAATATATTGCATCTTGAATTTTGGAGACTCAGGTTTGTTTTTTTTTTTTTTTTTGTGTTTGTTTTGGGTTCTTTTTTTCTTACTTGACCAGAGTGAATAATTCAATCGGCTTCCGATGTACTTCTCAAAGTGATGTCTTTGATCTTGTATTGTAGTCGAGTTTAATATTGTTGAATACTCTGATATTTGAATGCGCTGCTGAGAAGCGGGAAGATCCGCTAGATATCTGCGATGAGGTCTTTATCCGCTGGATCAAAGGTGTGCAGTTTGGTTGCTTCACTTCAAATATAAGTACCTAACTAGGTACTTCTACTTTACAATGTCACAATAGATAATATATTTGACTTACAGTCTGCATCTTACAATATGCATCCATGGCATGTTACTCAAGCGCAAGTATGCTGTACATCGATTGTGTGGTCTTCGACGTTGCTTGGCATTACTATATCTTCAAGACGAGTTTTCTATACATCAGATCCACTAATATACTAATACGTGGGTCCCCAAGGACAATCATACCATTTAAAGGTTATCGCATAAAAATTTATTGAATTCATCCATGGTCCAGGAATCCAGGAACGAGTATGTACTACCTAGGGTATATATGTTGAACATTCCAAGGTTTAACTTCTACAACATGCGGTGAAGTATATGCAGTGTGATATCTCTAGATCAGATTACTCGGCATTTCGTTTAATGGGTCGACATGGGCTGATGCTTTAGATTTATGTTATGCAAGGTCATCTAGGAGTACCGAGTACTCCGTATATTTATTTTGGTTCAGCATTGACTTTTTTCTGATCGAAAATTTTCTGACGGTGGCGAGACATCTATATAGCGTATACACCCGAGTGGGACCACAGCCTTTTAAACGGCATTAACAGCCGCATTTCGCAAGCTCAATATTCCATTCCATATTGCTCTTTCCTCTAGCGAATCTACAAAGTAGGCATGCAGATATGAAGCCAAATCTCACTCACACATCGATATCACCATCACGGCTCCTCCAACTCCCAGCCGAACTCCGTCTCAAGATCTACGAATATGCACTAGACGTACCAAACGAGTACCTAGTCAGCAAACCGATGATCGTACTAGGCGATCGTGGCAACACCTTCACAGCCCGCGGTCAATACCGAGCATTATCAATGAGTCCCCACTGGGTTGGCGAAGACGGCACCGCACGCAAGTTACTCGCGGTGAACCGGCAACTCCACAACGAAGTCGAAGACTACCTCTACTCAACGCACACGCTCTTCCTCCGCAACTCCTTCAATCTCGACCGACTAGCCGACTTCCTGGATACGCTCAGCGCAACCGCGCGTGCGCGCATCCGCAGCGTTGGCTTCGAGGTCTTCTTCTTCGTGCACACGCAGACCGGCGTGCCGAAGCGCACGCTAAAGCAATACGAGGCCGCCGCACGGCTTCTGTCCGAGAAACTTCCGCGCTGGAATAGTGTGCTGCTTTATCTCGATCCGCGCTACTATTACCCGTCTGCGAACGTCGGTGGTCGGGATCTCACGGCCCGAGGGGTGTTTGATCTTGCGACGCGCTTCGGCACTTTGTGTAAGGATGTGAGCTTCTATCCGCTGCCGAATGGTGATCATCATCTGCTCGATGAGGCTCAGCAGTTTGTTTGGCGGAGTCGGTCGCCGTTGAGACAGCCAGATGGTCGTCGGTCGATTAAGGGGTGTTCGGCTTGGTCTTTGGATTTCAAGAAGAACTTGGTTGCGCCAAGTCGGGTCCGGCCTGCCTCGTCTGTTTACTGAGCGCTTTCCCTTTTTTCTTTTTTTTCTTTTTTTTTTTTTTTGCATCTTTTAGCATTGCGAACCTCGGGTGATCTGGTTTGACCTTTTCGGGTCTGTTTTTGGCAGGCTAGTCCTGCTAGCTCTGCGTCATGATGTCTGAGCGCGCATTATACCAGTCAAGTGCATATTAAAGGTTTTAATGTGGCACATCTTTGGCGTATATGGTGGAACTAAGGCGTCCGGGCTGTTTTTTTACTCTCTCTCCATTCTTGTTGATTCCACTAATACAGTACAATATACGGAATACAGGGCTGAATAGATATATATTTGTTATGGTGGTGGCCTTAGGCCTTTAGTTTATGATGCCTTAGGCACGAACCTCTCAGTAGGTAGTTAAGTAGGCAGATTCTGATGCCACAACACTATGCTTTTTGTTATATATTTACACACATACAGATGATCTATAATATATACCTATACAAAATATATATATTTAACTATCAGATCGATCCTACATCATCTTATTAATGACATTTCCTATTCAAGCCCTTTTGACGTCATACGTTCTGGTCAGATGCGTCCACCGAGTTGCTTTTCTTCTTTACTCTTTTCTCTTTTCTCTTTTCCCATGTAACCCTCCTCATTTCCCCGGAATATGTGGGGATGTTCAATGTATATTTGAATATTTGAATATTTAACCTCTTTTTTACTTCTCTATTCTCCTCCTCTCCTTATGGGAGTTTAGGAACTTGGTACCTGAAAAAAAAAAAAAGGTACAAAAGCTACCCAAATCCTAAACCTGCCCAACTAGCATCCATTCACCTGCGAACGCGTGACCCGAGGCTTGACATGTGCTGTATCGGGAACCTCGCATGAAATTCCGGCATATTACATGGCCAAGTGCTGTGAGCTCATTGACCGCTTCTAGAAACTCCACAGGTCTCAACGTGGAAAGCCCACATCTCTGCAGGTTGGGCACTATCGTGATTTATCGTACTATCATATCGTCCACGTTACTATCGTCTCGATCCCTATATATAACCTTATCTGCCGACTTACGCTCATTATCGTGAGAAAAACCAAATCTCAGACATCATGAAAGCTATCAAATTACCAGACGGCCACGGAAGTCTCTACAAGGAAGTACGCTTTTCTCCGACCGAAACACCAATCCGTCGCACAAAATCTATTTCAGCCACATTTCCTCCTATAATTTCAGGCTACGGCCGAACAGCATTCCAAGACTCGGCGTTGGTGAATTCGTTCACCATGGATACTTCCTATATAGACCAATCGCGGGCGCTTCTCCAGAGCCAACGGCTGAACTTCGAGACAGAGAGGGAATTGTTTGCGCAAGAACGCCGGCTATGGGAGAAAGAGCGGGCGTTGTTACGATCGAAAATTGCTGAGTTGGAGGTGCTTGTCAAAAGTCAAGGGAACAGAACAAGTCAATTGGGATCGGACGCCGCCAAACTTGTGCTTGCAGGTGGAATATCGCAGTATAACACAAATGGCCTCGCGGCTCAAGTGTGGGAGGGGACAAGTCCAGGCAATCGGCCAACAAGAGTGTTCTTTGACCACGAATATCCAGACCAAAGCTATCTATCGCCAATCTCCGAAAGTGGGAATCCGCCATCCCTTGATCGGGCTCTTTCACCCCAATCGCGACCACTGGACCCTTCTGGAGCGCCTGTGAGTCAGCCGGTGCCGATTGAAAAGCTTGACAGCACCCTAGATGGTATCACACTCAAGTCCACAGCGCTGCCACCCGCCGTGGTGGCTCGAGTGATCACCCCGCCCTCCCCGTCGCCCCTGGTAACCCCTGGAACTGCCCCTTCAACCGCTGCAAGGCCTATCATGGAACATCGAAACAGTCTCAAATTGAAGCTTTCAGAGCTTGGCCCACCCAATGAGAACTTGCTCCGCCATGCAGGTCACACCCCGATGGCGATCATCGACGTTGATGATAGTCGGTCCACCCAGGAGGGGACTCCCCTCGAGGTTGGCTCCCACATTGAAGAGGCTCCTCTTGAGCCCGTGGCAAACGTTCATCAACCCACCGAAAATAAGATCTCCTACTTTCCTGATGTGCCAGACGACCCCGCTCTCACGGGACCCCTCGGTCTGATTAATGATGAGGAGCACGACTCCAATTTTTTGAGCGAACTGGATCAGAAACTCCTTGTTCAAGCGAAGAGTATTCTCGGCAGCTCGGTTGAATCGGCTGATCCCAATGAGACTGATTCTGAGTCTGAGTTCCCTCGCCAAGGCGAGCAAGAACTTGAAATCAAATTCAAGAAATCTACTAACTTTGGTACTGCATTTGGAATATCGAACTCGGGTCAATTGTAAGGAAACATATATTTCCCATATACAACTTGGATCTTTCCGATCTGCATGTGAGATAGGTCCTACTATGCCTATTGTGGATTTTCTTCATGTTGCATATGCTTTTGATGCTGTACCTTTTATTTTTTTTTTTTTTTCATCTTCTGTTCTCCCTTCTGGCGAAATACCTCACGAGATTATGATATATGCCGATATGTGCAATACAACCTCATTTGTTTCAAGTGTTTCAGATTTCTTCCAGGTCAGTCTTCGTTACTGAGGTGACCTGCTTGACCTAACAGGCAACTGCCAACAGCTCTAGCAAGTTTCATATGGACTCGCCTGTGCTCGAGTTCCTTGCGTGTGATATATATGCATTCAATATTAGTCCAATGTCCTGATTGGCTCCTTGGAAAGTTTCTTGTAGAGAGGGATCTTAGTGTCTCTGTGCCTTATTAGCTACTATCCCTTGCATCCATACAACTTTTCTTCCCCATTCGGCCACACGTGTTTTCCTCTCCCCCCAAAGCACACCCTCTGCATCCCATACAATGAACATCCTGCTAATCCTGTCCTAGCTGAGCTACGACAGCTCAGATACTCGGGAAAGACTCGTGCATAAACTCTACACTACTCGGCAGGGTAGATCTAGTCTCTCGACAGAGCTGCAGCTTGTTACTATCGAACTATGCTGCTTGCATGTCCTAATTTCCACGAATTACTTAGTTCCAGACCCCTTAAGACCTGATGTCTCTCATGGTTTCTTTTCCGGCAGTGGCCGTTGACTTTGTGCCTTGCAGATCACTGCCCTTGTGGCTTTGTTTAGATGAGTGCCACCAAGGACTAATTCGTGCCTTGCAGAAATCTCACGATCTGGTCCTATCTCGTCCTGGATAGAGCCCTTGGCTCTCCCCATGATACTGTTCAAGTGTATACTTTGCATGGGTGCCAAAAAGTACATAAGGATCATTGTTCACGCCTCACATTCTGATTCTCCATCAATCATCAGTCTCTAACAGTCATTCACTCTTCTCTCTCTTTTCAACTCTCCTTCAATCACTTTATAATTTCAATATTCGGATTCATTTAATCATTTAATCGACAGCCTTTTATCTTCTTGCTCTTCCAAATCAACCGCAAAAACCACACTATCGCAACTATGGTCTCCACTACTATCAACTTCTCCGGCCTCATGTGCCTCGTCCTTGCTCTTGGCCCCGCCACCGTCCTCTCTGCTCCCCAGCTGCCCGCTCTCCCATTCCCTGAGATCATCAACCAGGGCCCCGAGACCACCAACCAGGGCCCAGGAAACAGCGAGACATCCGCCGGCAGCGGCGTCAAAGTTGGCATCCCCGGCGGTCCCTATGTGAACGTTGGCGCCGGATTCCTCGACTCCCACCGCGGCCCCTGCGGCCCTGGATCAGGCGATGACCACAGCGCCGGCGCCGGTGTTGACGTTGGTATCCCCGGTGGCCCTAACGTCAACGCCGGCAATGGCGAGCACCACCACCAGGACGGCTACCCCTGCCCTGAGCCTCCTGCTGTTGTCATCGTTCCTACTACCACTGCCTCCCCTCCCACCGAGATTATCACTCCCCCCGTTGAGACTGCCCACCCTCCTACTTGGACTGGCGTCCCCACCATCCTCCCTCCCACCTTCACCACCCCCATCGCTGGCCCTCTCACCACTGCCCCGGCCACTTGGGCATCCGTGGTCCCCGTCCAGTCCTCCACCCCTTTGATCCACCACGCCGTGCCCACTGCATCGGCCTCGCCTTCCGCTGTTCCTTCCGTTCCCGTTGTGCCCACCTTCAACGCCGCCTCATCTGTCGTCCCAGCATCCATCCTCGCACTGGCTCTTCCCGTTATCGTGGCTTTCTTGCAGTAAAGCCTCCCCGGCTTCACCTTACATTTACCGAACACGAATGAAAAATGGCGAAAACGACCCGGCTAGACCATCCACCTGTCAGCGACGTGCTTGGTCTATCTAATGATTGATCGGACCTGTGTATCTCTTTGTATCTCCTATATTCTTCCTTGTTTACTTTTTTTTTTCCTTAACAATTTGTCATCATCGGCTGGTGTACTCACCCCCAGATTACCTGTACCTTCTGTGCTCATTCGTGAGAGCCGATCTTTATTACTTACTCCTTTTTGGCTATTGTCCCACTACTGTTGCGCATGGTTGTCCATTATCTTATGTGTTTTGCACTATTCGGAGTTGTTATGAGTTTTGCTCTTACTTATTACTTGTGGCTCTTGATATTATTACTCTCAATTCGAATATACTACTTTGATATATAACACGGATTCTTCAAGTACTAGTAGATATAGTAATGGGCAGTTTTGTCCCCGCAATATTGATGCATCTCTACTTGCGAAACCATTCAGACTTCAGACTACATAGTATTCTAGTATGTAGGAAGGTATTGTAACATAAAACACACATAAAACACGTACAAGCTTAATACCAAATTACACTCTTCATGATTCAGTCATATTTGCGCAAGTTACATTATATTATGTTAATATAATATTCCAGTGGACGAATAGCACCAAGACTGCCATTTCTGCGAATAATCCTCGAATCCATGTTTCCCAAGTGACTTCTGGACTTCCATCTCCACCAATGCACTTCTGTCACCGAGTTTGGAAGATCCAACCCACTGCTTATTCGAAGTTTTGTTCGGATCCATCTCCTAGGAAAGAACCCAGCAGCCTCCCAGTCGATGATGCCAACAGACCTAGTTACCGGGATACCCTCCACAATAATATTACCGGAGGAGATGACTGATCTCAAGAAAGAGTCAGTGTGAGTTTGAAATGGAGCTAACTCTTGCAGCCAAGAAAATCATACATGGTACACATGAATCTTTTGGTCCCTGAGTACCCTGTTGGGGATATTACCAACACATTTGCATACCCAAAGAGATAATCGTCCTTACATTCATCAATCGGGGGCAAAACTAGCGCGTAGCTCCAGTTTCAACTCCCCGATCTTACTTTGAAAAAGTTACCGGGCTGTGTATGATCTCGCGATGCGATATTATATATATCTACACTGAAGATAATACAAAGCAAAAGCAACCCATGGAAGGGGGAAGGGAGATTATCCGTACTCCCAGAAGCAGATTAACGCCAAACTCATGTCATGTCATGCATATCACATCTCGAAAGAGCAAGCAAGGGTGCTCAGCAGGTCGCCAGATCCCAGCCATTATCCAGTCCAATTTGGTGGAGGAATATGGCTGCCCGGGATGTAAGGATCGGATAAGACGAGTCTGGATCGAATCCAAAGAAATTATACTCCCATCGTAAAGTCGTGCTCAATGCCCGGTGTCACACTGGCAATGAACTTGAGGAACACAACCAGGTACTGGTCTACTCGGATGGCGACCTGTTCTTCCTCATCATGTTGCAGCATCTCCCATTCGTCCCCGCCAGGTTGTGCGTGGTGGGAGTCCCCGAGGGACAGGTTCTTTGTCTCATCCACCAAGCCCTCCAGCCCGCCGCCTGCCCGGAGAACGCGGTTCGCTTCCTCGCGTGACTGTGTCTGCTTCAGTTTGTCACGACGGAGCTTGAGTGCGGCATCGGCACGATCCAAAAGTGTCTTCATTACAGAGGCGTGGCGACACGGGTGTACGCTGGCCATCTTGACACTGCCCTCAAACCATGGGAAGTCCTCTAGCGTCACGGTCTTGTCTTTGTAATCACCTACAATATCATCCATCATTAGATGTGGCGGAAGCGGTTCGGATGCCGACAAATAGCCGGACAGGTAGAGCCGAGGTGTGCGGTAGAAGTTCGAGTACGTAATGTAAAGGGTATAAGTGCGGAGAGATCTGGAGTGATAGCGAGTCACAGGTTAGAAAAAGAGATGAAGGTAAAGCTGGAGACAGAGAAATGGCACTTACTGTGCTCCTGACTGATCATCTGTCTCTCTGATGATGGCCTCTTCATCATCGTCTTCATCCTCCATATCGGGGATATCATCATCATCCTCCTGCTCGCCCAGATTCCCGGACTCATCAACGGTTCGCACGTCACGAATCCGAGCTTCTTGCTTATCATGGTCTGCCCCAGCGTCGCGGCCACCGCCAGTTCGCAGCCATCCATCCTCTCCACCGTCGGCTGTTGTGCCTTCGCCGCCATCACCGCCTGAGAGGAAATCCCTCACAATCTCATCCTCCAGCCCTGCATCCCCGGCAAAGTTGTCGTTCAGCCTCCGATGACATGGCACTCCTCGTGTAACCAGGAACTGCTTGCCCTCTGGGAGGTAGGATACCCGTTTTGCCGGACTCGATGCGTCGGCCCATGACCATGTGGGGAACTTGTAGACTAGATAATCTCCGGCGAGAACAAACTCCTCTGGAGTGATTTGACCAGTGTTGCGGAAGGTGGAAGTGCGTGATACCGGGGCCAGGCGGTCCCGCCAGGTTGACAGTGTAGAGTGCAGTATATTCATAGTGCTTCACAGGTGAGAGTGAAGAAAGGGATACAAGAGAAACGGCGGGGGGAGGGTAAATGATAAGCGGTGGAGCACATGATCCGCCCCGCGTGAGCGTCATTTTGAACTGATATGGTTGCACGTGATGGTACCTATGTGATTACATAAGAACGTTATTTTATTCCCAGATCAAAACTGATACTAGAGAGATGTATACTATATTGACATGCTACAACAAAAGATGTTAGTCCTCACTATTTCCATTTATAACCCAAATGCTTTGAACCTCTGAAATTACAGCCTTCTATTTGGATGTCTAGATAGATTTAGGCTGAAGAGCTACCTAGGATGTGCAGATGTGTAGTGCTCCCTAGCGACTAATGGCTTCTTCTTACTCGTACTATATGTCCATATATAGGGCTTTTATAGTCTATAACATCCTTACTATTTAACTCTCGGTATTTTAGCTTACATTTTATGCAACAATATATGAAGTTGAGGCTGGGAATGGGTGTGATTCCTAGTCTTCACCATTTTAAACAAGATAATTTGAGTGGCCTAAGGCATATGAATATCAGTGTTTGCTCTTTGCAAATGCATCTTGTTTGCTAGTGACCCCATGACCTATAATTACATTGCCAGCCTTACTTTTCTAAGAGATTAGCTGTCCTTCTTTCCCCTACTTGCTCAACCTTTCCTACTTCACCATCACCAACGATTGGATTTCTGATTAGAAAACCTCACGTCTCCTGGAAAAAGTATTTCTCTGTCCATCTAGAGCAACCCTAGATGATTGTACAGATAATATACATACCCTAACCGAGGATTCATTTTACCCCTTCACGATCATGGCTGGCCGTGGAAATCGGCGACTCCGAGGCCAAGGCCATACCAGCAATCCAGGCCGGCTGAATAACTTCGAAACCCGTACTCAAAGCGACAAGATCTGCAGGCAATTCCAGCGTGGCAATTGTACCTATGGCTTGACTTGCAAGTTCTCTCACGACCTGACAAGAGCTAGCGGATCTGAACCCAATCCCACGACTGATGATGTGAGCACCCGGAAACGATACTTTGACTAGAAGAAAATCATAAGAAGAAACTTTATCGGTGCGAGGTCTCGGAGGGGACATCAAGAGATTCTTCGGATGTGGAAAGGGGCGATTGATATCCTTGATAGCGAGAATACAGGGGACCAACAGCTCCTTGTCAGAGACCTCGTGGATGACGATCTTGATGGAAATGGGTTCATCCTGGCAACTATTGACACATCCGGCCAATATTCGACTCACAGTATTCCCGCTTACGTTGAGCCGTTTCTCAAAGTCATCACCCATCCTTCCATCCTGGATTGCCTCTCTGTTGATTCATTTGTTGGTACTATGTACGCAACTTTCGGCGGCCCCAATGGAGATCGGGCAATCGGATTCTTGGAAAGCGTTTGTCGCTGCATAACAAACAGAGGTGAACAGAATGACAACGACCAAACCCTTGTCACTCCACACATAGTGAAATTGCTGTTGAATGCCCTGTATCAGCTTCTGTACAGGGTCCGACGGGCACGCTTCCACGATGGTCTTCCTTCACATCTCGGCTCACTCCACGAATTAGTCCAAAGGATAGCCAAAGTATGCCCCAATGCCGACATCGAGGCGCTTGATAACAGAACAGAAATTATGCGAAATGTGGTCGCAAGCGCACACCGTAGTCTCGTTCAACCCAGAGTACAGGAAGAGAACGGCCAGAACACTGGGACTGGGCTAGCTCAGTCGACATTTCCAATGGACATGGAAATTCCTGGCGGCAGATATGACAACGATCTTGCAGAAATCTCGTAGATTCAGATACTTCCGACACAAGGAGAAATTGTTAGTAACAGCTCGGAGTATCTACCATCCACCAACTTTTCCTAGCCGTACTTCATCGCGGGTCCTATACTGAGGAGCAAAAAAAGACATGACAAGGCCGATTACCACTTGCATTATGCTAACACCAAAAAGGTTCGATGCTCCCACTTAGCCTGTGCCTCCACCTACGGAAAGGCATGTATACCATATATCGAAAAATGCACTTAGGTTTGTCCCCATAAAGGCTCCTGCTCAATGCCTTGCGCAGCAGTGTGACCGACTTCCGTGTGATAAGCGATGCACCAGAATCCTCGACTGTGGTCATCAGTGTCCGAGTATTTGCGGAGAAGACTATCTAAGTGGTCTGTGTCAAGAATGCGGTGACAAGCCAGACGCTCGTGTCGATTTCCTTGAATAGAAATCTTATTCTGAAATCAACCTAGACGAGAGTCCAATTGTCGTCCTCGGATGCGGTCACTTCTTTACGAGTGAGTCAGTCGACGGTCTAGTCGGCCTAGATGAAGTATACACAAGGGATGGGTCTGGTAAGTTCCACGGCCTACGTGATGTCTCTGCTTCTTTTGCCAGCACCATGCCATCATGTCCCGATTGTAAACAGCCCATTCGTCAGTTCGTAACAAAACGATGCAATCGTGCTATCAATCGAGCTGTTATGGACGAAATATGCAAGCGCTTCTTAATCAAAGGACGCAGCGATCTTGAAGCTCTTGATTCTCGTTTGGATGCCCTCACAGATGCACTTGTTGCCAAAGACACGACGGTGAGACCGACCAGCCTTACCAAAACACAGATAAAGAACATATATGCGGCCTTTATACACCTTTTAAAGGAAGCTGCATCCCTCAGTAAGATAATGGATATAGAGCATCAACCGACGAAGCGACTCAAAGACGCTATTGCTTTGCGCCAAAGGCCATCAGATGACGAAGCCATCTCTATCTCCGATCAACTTAAAAGACTGAGAATATCCACACCCACACCTGACAATCAGATAACTCTTAGCGCACGATTGATCTCTATCAGGGCCCGAAAATTTGTTCTTCACGATAAGTTCAGACTGTTGAATTCAAACATAAAGATCGAGGAGCCAATCCTCGTTGTACAGATTGATCGGCTCACAATACCTTTCCTGGAGGACTGTCAGGACTTGATCATCCAAGCCAAGGGTGGGAGCCTCTCCCGTATCGTGATTACGGCAACCATTGTGTTTGCTAAGGTCTCCGAATTGTTCGGATGGTACCATCGAACTCATCAACCGCCCACAAATGGTAAAACAGATCAAAAAGGACAGAGCACGGCGATAGAATCGCGTGATAACCGTAGGAATACGGCACGTGAGTTCCTTGCCGATGCTTTGCACCTCTGATGAATTGGGCAATTGTGAGGCGCTTCGAGAGAAAGTCGAGAAAATGAATCGTCTATATGAAGATCCTCAATACGAAGAGGTCACGCCAGAGGAACTTGCATCCATCAAGATTGCCATGGTTGACGGGCGAGGAGGCATGGCGACTAACTCTGGGCATTGGTACAATTGTATCAACGGACATCCTGTGAGTAGCATTTGCGGAATATTCTAGGTCTTCCTAGCGAGATACAAAGCTAACATTCTGTGTGTTTCTTCTTCAGTTTGCCATTGGCGAATGTGGTATGCTGATGCAGCTAGCGAGATGTCCTGAATGTGGAGCGCCTATTGGAGGACACAATCACCAGGCTGTTGAGGGTGTTTCTCGAGCGGAGCATATGGAGTAGGACGGAAACATCTATGTCGTTCACTTATGATCAGCAATTTAACTAGCTATAATGTCAGTTTTTGGAATAGCATTCATACATCTACTTTGACTCTTATGGCCACAAGAGAAAACATGGTATGTCACATATAGGTTCAGCTTGACAGGGCGCGGAATTCCCTGGAGATTGTCCAATGCCGTGGAAACAGCTAATCGTCTGATCTCATATTCGGTCACATCCGTAGAGACGAGGCCGTCCTGTGTTGGGTGTTGCTATTCCTTCTAGGTGGAGCAGGGTCTTGCAAGCCATCTGGCGGTTAGGCCTTTCGTTGATCGGCAGAATTCCTGCCACCACGCAGTAGATGATTTGTAGATAGCTTGCTAGCTTCTACCAGAACATCCTCCTTAGTAAACCTTTGGTCTTGAAATTGGATGTTCTTGGCAAAGATCAAAGCACATTCATTCACCCTCCTCCATCATTCGCCTCCGCTCAATTTCGGCATCCACTTCATCTACTACCATTGGGATAGCTCTGCTCTTCCACCGACTGACCTCCGCCCGCATAAAGCCTTCTGTACTCTTCATGCCTACGACCAAAAAGCCCAGCTCTTCACGATCGACATCAAATACTTCCCACCACTCGCCATCCACAAGCTTGACCTCCTCCTCGCGTGAAGCGAGGTAGATGGCAGCCACAGCCAGGGCATTTGGTTGGTGGGCAACATAAAGAAGCTGCGGTGAGAGCAGCGCCGCATTGAGGTGCTGGATGACCCGCTGAGCCACAGCGGGCTTTGCCACACCCAAAGTTTGAAGATAGGTCAAAGCGATGGTGTGTGGGAGGGCGACATGTGTATCAAAGCCGAGAGTACGGAGGATAACCATTTCGGTGCGGAGAAGGACTATCCGGGCAGACTGGTAGCCTCCCTCGGAAAGGATGTACGTTTCGGGAGATGGAGGGGTTTCAGGAGCCCCGCTCTGCCTCACAAACCACAAGGGTGATGCATCAAGCGACAGGAGGAATGTGTAGACATTGAGGACAGAACGTGGAGAGGTTGGTCGGAAGGAAAGCTTAGCAGTCAGGTACAAGGCTGCGGCGGATACATCCTGCTCCGGTTAGTGGATCAGATCAGAATAAATATTTAGAATTCCTGGAGCTGGACTTACTTTGACTGAGTAGATCCGCAAGCTACCCCCGTCAGCGCCAAGCCAAAAACGCGTGAAGATCACGACTGCCTGGGCGATTGTATCTTGCGACAGGTGTAGGAGAACCCCGGCAGTTTGAGTGAGCTGGACGCCCGCACAACGAATGGAGGTTTCGAGGTCAGGTGGGACATTGTCGATGGATGATGAAGATTTGGATAGTTGGTCAGGCGTTGCCAGGACATTGGATAAATGCTTCAGACTGGGAGTCATGACGCTGGGAGTTTGCAGAAAACGTGCGATGACGCCGATCCTCGTGCAGCTGAAACCATGCACAGCGGGAGCGGCAAAATAGACGATGACGGTATCAAACTCGAAAGAAGTCTAGTGGGAGGCAATGCTAATTTGCTATAATTACGGAGTAATCAGATTGGAAAAGGAAGATGCGGTGGATCATGGAGGTGGAGAGAGAGCTCCAGGCCGTTCAGCCACCGCTATTTCCTCCCCAGCCTCTTGTTTTCCTGTCGCCAATTCTTGTCGTTTCTTTTGGTTTCAAATTCTAAAAAAAAAAATCAAGTCTTAACAATTTGAAACACGAGCACTTCATTGAAACTACCTATACCCATTTTCGTTTGACCATTGAATAGATCCTAGGGCGTCTCTGTTTTGTCCTTGATCGACCTTCATACCTCCCCTACTGCAAATCACACCCCCAGGTTGCACACCAACGCCACATTGGGCGTGAATCGACGTGGCATTTCCATCCTGTCTGCTTGTGCCTTCGAAATAACCCCTCAGAACATGTCTCCCGATCTCTCTCCTGCACCTGTCACCCTGCATTCCGATGGCACGCACTCTCACGAGACCGTTGCCTTAACGCCCCCAAGATCGTCGGTCCATCCAATCTCGCGAAATCGCTTTAACAATTCGCCCTCACATCGGCGGGCAAACACTGAATATATTGCAAGGCCCCCACTCTTTGAGCAAGGCACCAACGACACGATATCAGGCCCGAAGAATACCACTTGGACGGAAACTTTCCCGAAAAAGAAGCTTGAAGCAAGAGCCAGGGTCTTGTCAGATTGGTTCCAGGGGAAATCAGATCCAGTCGAGTTGGGACTGAAAATGGGCCCCAACAGTTCTTCAGATGTGACCGGATTGAATTCCCGCCCAACCCCAACATCCATGTCACACACGAGGCAGAACTCGACCCCGACGAATCGCTTTTCATTCTTCGGCCTGCGTCGACAACCAAGCAGACCCAACTTCCCGGAACCAGCAGATGATGAGTTTTTGAACCTGGACATCACCGCCGCTCTCTCAGTACCCGAAACCCATGATACCAACGATGAGGCACTGGATGCCCTACGAGATCATGCCGACAAAGTGCTACGACGCATGCAGGAGGCCTATAAGCAGCGCACCTTCGCCATGCACCAAGCATTGGCAGACAAGAACAAAAAGCAGGAGGAGCTCGAAGAGACTCGCGCCAGAGTGGATCATCTCAAGATGCAGCTGGATGGCATGGCCGCCAAGGTGCTTGATCAGGAGAAAGCCATGCAGGCCATGGCCGAGGAATTGGAGCAAGAGAGGCAACTGCGAAGGACGGAGGAATCCCGCAGTCGCAGTGATACAATGCGTATAGTGCATCCAGATGACGATGTGCCTTCCATGGCGCTCCAAACTCCTCGGCGTGGAGGCAAGCGTGCTAGCCACAGCACCTTCACCAGTGACTCGGGCTTCGAGTCCGGTGACGAGAGCGTTGCGGATAGCGTCTTCTCGCATCGTGAGGGTGTCGAGTCTCCCACCTCTATGCTGACAGCGCCGTCTCCAAATATGTCGCAGATCGCCCTGTCTACGCCAACGGGCCCGATGCCAACACCTACAATCCAGAAGAACCTGGTCGCGGTCACGAACGCACCACAGCCTGCCCGCTCATCAGCATATGATCGGGTGTTGAAGGGTCTTGCTTCAACGCGTTTAGGTAGCTCTTTCTCTGGTGGCAACGGCAACGGATCTAATTGCAACAACTGCTACGGCGTGCCCGCTTCTGAGGCATGGAGTGTTATGGGTGTTCTGCAAGACGAGAACCGGGGCCTGAAGACACGATTGGGGGAGCTCGAGGTGGTCATTGATGATTGTCTGGGTCTTGTTGGACCTTGACGTTAGATTCTTTTTCTTTTTTTTTTTTTTTTGGCAATATTATACTCTTTAGAGAATGCTGGAATATATTTACACCACCAAAGCAATTGGAATATTTATTTTGGGCATAGATGCTAATATAATGCCCGATAATTAACTACCCCATATGTTGTAGACCTTTAGTTAGCTGCCCCGATCGCGTAGTTAGTACCGTGGCCTCTGGAGTGTGGGGATAGCTTGGAGCCCTATTCTTGGGGGTGCAATAACACATCGGACTTGGAAGAATAGCAGGAAAAAGAAAGTACTGGAGAATTGAATTGAAGCTCAGGTTAGTGCAGTTATCTCCAAGTATGCTATTACTTTTTTTGGTTGAGTCACGAAGTTGGTTGTTGCGGCGAAGACCAAGTGGCCTTAATTAGCGTGGAAGCGAAAAGTGGCCAGCGAACCTCTTCTGTCTTCTTCTTCCCTCCTCCCCCCATCTTCTCGACAACTTCACCTTTCTCCTTTTGTTTTATTTTCTCTTAATATTTCATTTCCATTCCTTTAGCTGGTTTTCGACCCCAGCTTTCTTTTCTTCTTTAACGGATTGGGAGGAAGATAGCCACAATGAGCGGCCGTGAGTCCCCGAATCGTCTGGCACGCGGTCGCGACAATCCGTCTCGAATCGGCCTCAATTGATCGTCAAATGCTGATGGAGGAATATAGTACGCTTCCTTGACTTGATCAAGCCCTTTACGCCCCTCCTCCCGGAGGTGGCAGCTCCTGAGACTAAGGTGCCCTTCAACCAGAAGTTGATGTGGACTGGTGTATGTCGCCCTGAATCCACCCTTTCCGCGCACGCTCGATTTGGATCCTAATGGAATTACATTACAGTTGACTTTGATGATCTTCCTGGTCATGAGTCAGATGCCTCTTTACGGCATTGTCTCCTCCGACACTTCGGACCCCCTGTACTGGCTCCGTATGATGCTGGCCAGTAACCGGGGTACTCTGATGGAGCTGGGTATCACCCCTATTATCTCCTCCGGAATGGTCTTCCAGGTATGCGATTCCGAAGCACTCCCCTATCATGGTTCGAGGCTATTTTACTAACATTTCTCGTTCTCCAGCTCCTTGCCGGTACCCACCTCATTGATGTCAACCTCGACTTGAAGACAGACCGCGAGCTCTACCAGACTGCCCAGAAGCTCTTCGCTATCATTCTCTCCTTCGGCCAGGCCTGTGTTTACGTCCTGACTGGTCTCTACGGCCAGCCCAGTGACCTCGGTGCCGGTATCTGTGTTCTCCTGATTGTCCAGCTGGTTGTGGCTGGTCTTGTTGTTATTCTGCTTGACGAGCTCCTCCAGAAGGGCTACGGTCTCGGCAGCGGTATCTCCCTGTTCATTGCCACCAACATTTGCGAGTCGATTGTATGGAAGGCGTTCTCTCCCACGACCATCAACACCGGCCGTGGCCCTGAGTTCGAGGGTGCTATTATCGCTCTGTTCCACCTTCTCCTGACCTGGCCCGATAAGCAGCGCGCCCTGTACGAGGCGTTCTACCGCCAGAACCTTCCCAACGTCATGAACCTCTTGGCTACTCTTCTTGTCTTCGCTGCTGTCATCTACCTGCAGGGATTCCGTGTTGAGATTCCCGTCAAGTCTTCCCGCCAGCGTGGTATGCGCGGCTCTTACCCCGTCCGCCTCTTCTACACCTCCAACATGCCCATCATGCTCCAGTCTGCTCTTTGCTCCAACATCTTCCTTATCAGTCAGATGCTGTACTCGCGCTTCTCTGAGAACATCCTAGTCCAGCTTCTCGGAGTTTGGGAGCCCCGTGAGGGATCTGCTCAGCTTTACGCCGCCTCCGGTATTGCTTACTACATGTCCCCTCCTCTCAACTTCAAGGAGGCTCTCCTCGACCCCATCCACACTGCTGTCTACATCACTTTTATGCTTGTTGCCTGCGCCCTCTTCTCCAAGACCTGGATTGAGGTTTCCGGTTCCGCTCCCCGTGACGTTGCCAAGCAGCTCAAGGACCAGGGCCTCGTCATGTCTGGTCACCGTGAGCAGAGCATGTACAAGGAGCTGAAGCGCGTTATCCCCACCGCTGCTGCTTTCGGTGGTGCCTGCATTGGTGGTCTGTCCGTCGCCTCCGACCTTATGGGTGCCCTCGGCAGCGGTACTGGTATTCTTCTTGCCGTCACGTAAGTTACTCCGTTGATAATTCAATTTCGTTCATGTCAGCTAACAGCTCAATCCAGCATCATCTACGGCTACTTCGAAATTGCCGCCCGTGAGGGTGACATTGGCGCTGGCCTCAAGGGCCTCGTCCCCGGCAGCTAAACGAGACTGCCCGTATTTTCACGAGCAGCATGACATAGGATCACACCGGTCCTTTGCAACCTCTCTGTTTACTTTCTGTCTTTTTTTTTTTTCTGTCCGCTCTACGTTATACTTTTTGGGTGAATGGATCGGCGCCGTCTGTTTGGTTAAATTGGAACTATACCGATTGATATTCAGTCGTGCAGGTTGATCAACCTGCCGATGAACGTCCTGAGAACCCCTCTCGGGGAGTCTCTGCGCGTCGACAACCTTGTCAGCGTCCTATGTCCATGTGTAAAGACATATGGGTCTAATGTCACTTGATAGACGGTGCTCAGCGATGAAAAGTGCCCTGTTTAGTAGGGCCTTGTAACCATATGTGTCTAGAAAAACGAAAATCATATATTCAACTTGCCATGATCCTCAACCTTGTTCATATTATCAGTTATTTCAACGGCTCTTCGTAACTATAGACATCAACCACTCTCAAACACCTTCAATCTCTAATTCCCTCAATTCATCGATTTCCACTAACAATGCTAAAATAATATCTTTATTAAGTCCGGTAATCACCGTTGATAGTCACATACTCGTGACTGAAATCACAGAACCAGTAAACAGCATCCTCACCACCACACCCAGCAGCGCCCTGCTCACCACCACCAAGGTCAACCTCGATCTCGAGATCCTCATTCTGCAAAATAGCACTAGCCCGCTTCTCATCGACAGTCTCAGGTTCACCATTAATCAACAACTTCAAAACCTCACTGCCATCGACCGGACGGAAGCTAACAGAAGTGCGCTCAGGAACAACAGTGCCCTCCGCAACACCCTGCGTATAACCCACCGCACAAAGAATTCGGCCCCAGTTGGCATCCTTGCCATATAGAGCCGTCTTAACCAACGGCGAACGTGCAATCGTCGAAGCAATCTGTCGCCCAGACTCATAATCCGGTGAGTTACGCACGCGCACAGTAACAAACTTAGTAGCGCCTTCTCCGTCCCGCACAACCAGCTGCGACAGCTCCTGCGCGAAATCAGTCACAACGCCCTGGAGCGCGGTGTAGTCGGCGCTGGAAGATGTGGCCGGTGCGCGCACAGTCTCGCCGCCTGCGGCACCGTTCGCCAGCACTGCGACGGTGTCGTTTGTGCTCGTGTCACCGTCAATGGAGATCGAGTTGAAGGATCGCGACACGGCGTGTTTCAAGATAGATTGCAGTGCTGCTGGCTCGACGGCGGCATCGGTGCAGAGGACACCGAGCAGAGTCGCCATGTTCGGGTGGATCATGCCGGCGCCTTTGGTCATGCCTGCAAGGCTATAGGTACGATCTGGGGAGGAGGGGAGGGTGAAGGTGCGCGAGAGGAGCTTGGGGAAGGTGTCTGTTGTGCAGATTGCGCGGGCTGTCGTGAGCCATGCTTCGTGTGTGGAGGCGAGGGTTGAGTGCGCTGCGGGGATGCGGTCGAGGATCTTGGAGATCGGGAGGCTGGTGGGTGGTTTCTTAGTTAGTTATGGGGATT
>LACB01000199.1:0-47769 GCA_030142185.1 Penicillium thymicola
GACGGAGTAGCATGCGTCAGACTGTATATAGTAGCACAAACAGCTTTTGTATTGCATTTATTTCGACGCCATGACAAGCCAGCTCAGGTAGATTTAGTATCCCTCGGCATCACTACAGGTGAAGTTTGGTATTGGAATAGAGGTCTTGCGCTATATGCATCCTTCTTGAAATAGCCTCTCGGCTGGTTGTTGTTTAATGAGCCCGAAAACCTGCTGCATGGCGGTGATTTAAGGGAGAAATAACGCTTCGTATCAAGAACACAACTTGACTGTTCTGAGTAACGTTGAAGTAGTTATAGTTACACCGAGCAGATAACGTACGAGAATAACGTGGACTAAGGCAACCGAATTACATCTTTAAAAGCGAGAGAAACTCCAGTTTGACATGAGAATGTTGAAAACCCGCGGGTAATCAGATTATCAACATGATGCTTTTCGAGCGATTCCGCAAATTGCTGTCGAGCCTCTATACTACCACACGTACCTGGCTCCAACCATCTGATGCCGGCCACGATGAAATCAAAGTTCAACAAGGAAGCTACATCTTCCCAGCAGAATCAGAGCCCCATGAAGCGACAATCATGGGGTTGCCATCTCGATGTTCCCTACCCCCGGATCAGTATGATGCTATATGCAATGAGTTAGCTCAACTAGCGGCGGCCATAACCGAGTTCGAACCAGTTCGGGTGTATGTGAGGCCCGAAGAAATCGAATTGGCCGAGTCCCTAGTCAAGTCTTTCATAAAAGACGCATCCAAAATATCCATTATCCCGTGTCCAATCAACCACTGCTGGGTACGCGACACGGGCCCAGTCTACGTGCACGATATAACAGGAGCATTCCCAAATCGACGCTTCGCAGTCAATTTCCGGTTCAATGAATGGGGCGGGAAGAAACCCGAAGATGACGGAGTCTGCTGGGGTCAGCAATGGCCCTTGATGGACGAGAAGGCACTCCAGGAAAACAAGGATTTTGCGCGATGGGTAATCGAGCACGACCGCGAGCCCAGCCCCGTTACGCAGATCGAGAGTTCGATTCGCGTCGAGGGCGGTGGTCTTGTTACAGACGGTGAAGGAACCCTGCTCATCACGGAAAGTAGCATTGTATGTGATGTGCGCAACCCAGGGATGTCCAAGGGCGAGATCGAGACAGAGTTGAAGAGGGTGCTGGGTATTGAAAAAGTGATATGGTTTCCTGGGCGGCGCAATGTCGACATTACTGACGTGCATATGGATGCTGAGGCGAGATTCGTGCGCCCTGGTGTCATCGCTTACTCAGAACCCCATGCCGTTTCGATTGACCTGTGGAAAGAGTTGTCTGCAGAGATCCGGGAGATCCTAGACTGTGAGACAGACGCTAAGGGTCGGCGCCTGCAGATCCACACTATTGAAGAACCTGACCCACGAGGTTTGGTGAAATCTGATCACGATGAACTAGCGGCAAGTTATGTGAATTTCTATTTTGTTAATGGAGGTCTGATAATCCCCAAATTTGGTGACAGAGAAAGGGATCAAAAGGCTTTGGAAATGTTTCAGCGGTTATTCCCTGAACGGGTGATTCGGCAGGTGTATGCCAACGCCATTCCCCTTACTGGTGGAGTGCTTCACTGCGTCACTCAGCAGGTTCCTGCAATGAAATGAGGACCAATGAGTTCAAGGACATGGCATTGTAGGGGAGAACCTTTGGCTATCCAGTCAATTTTTCTTTTTAAAAAAAATAAGGTCGGTCTTCAAAGCCTTGTCAACACGTATACATATTTAGGTCTGAGAATATATTCTTACTCAGACATTGCACCGCATGTATGCAATTGAGCATGTATTTGGACCTATGTATATTCCATTTCCCGATCATTCTGACCCCAACTAGTCCGCTGAAACTAAAATCTTCCGGGGGGATCCCAATGTTATATGTTACAAAGAACAGTCATCTATAGACAGCTGACTCCAGAGGTCACAGCTCCGTAGATCTTAATTTCCATGAAAAAAAGCAAATACGCGAGTAAATCCCACAACAGTACGGAGTAGAGAGTTCAAGACCTCCGAAGGTCGACATGTATTGTGTGCATTCGATGTGTAACAGTATAATTTGCCCGACAAAGCCGAGAAATACAGTGGGGTAGAAAGATAGAGGCCTGAGAGCACCGGAGAAACATCTCATCTGACTCCAAAAGAATGGAAATTCGAACTGTGGACATTGCCTTCTTTGTGCTTCAGCTGCGTCTCCATAGATCGGCGCATCACAGGCAAGTTAAGTGGTTCCTGCATGTTGAAAAACTTGAATTGCATCTTTTATAACATACAACATAAAAAAGGACCGATGCAATTGATGCGTCGCTATTCTGTATATTCTTTTATTCCACAGAGACATTAGTTCCTACATTTAGTTCAACATATCCCGGGGGATATCAATCTCAGCATTTCAGCTTTGCCCTCGAAACCTACAACATACTATTACCAACATCCTGGTCGCACTACTCAAATATTTAGTGTTAGTGATGACCTTGATGTACCTGTGTGTACATGTGTGATGTACCTCTACTCCGTTCATGTATCCAACTCCACGCCCTCACTCATCGGGGTCTCCACAATCCACATAAATAGTGTTGAGCTAATCACGTTCGTTAAGAGTACCAAGTACCCAATATCGAAACAAGATTGCCTCAATCGACCTATATAGTCACCGATTGATCGTCTTCCATGCACATAATATGCAAAGCCCTAGAACACACACGTCAACTTGTTTCAACAAAAATATAATTGGCTCTCTCACAGGTTAACTGGGGAAGTGAGGTCTTTATCCCGTGCGACTTGTTGCTTATTCTTTTCCGTGAGATCCAACGTAATGCAGAGTTTCAATTACGTGCAAAACTTGGCTTTTGTTGACCTGTTAGTTCAGTCGAGCCTCTTTAAATGATCGATTCGCACGGTGTCCACCGAAGCGCAAAGTACATCTTCCCCAAAGGACCTATACTTCAGGGATTTGTATTATAGTCCGACATATGTTTTTGTTTTGTAATGTTGTTTCAGCTACAGAACTCCCCATTTTCCACAGTTCTTCTCAGTCGACTACTCTCCACAGTCATGGCTCCCCTCTCTACCCCCAGTGAAGCCGTGACCACTGGGAAAATCATACATACCACCGGATATCGAAATCTCTCACCAGATGAGCTAGTCGATCTCGCAATTGAGAGTCATATTGCCCGCGTAGTCAAACGCTCTGTTGTTGGTGGCGATGAATCATTCTTCATCGCCGATTTGGGCCAGATACTTCGACAACATCGTCGTTGGACTCAGCATATGCCCGGTATACGACCGTATTATGGTATAGCACCCCCATTCTACCAAATTCCCATTTGTAGAATAGAAAACTAATATTTTTCCCGCAGCGGTCAAATGCAATTGTGACCCAACTTTCCTCAACGTTCTTGCAGAACTGGGGACGGGGTTCGACTGCGCGTCCATTGAAGAGATGCGCGCAGTTCTCAGCCTCGGCGTAGATCCAGCCCGGATTCTGTTCGCCAATCCGTGCAAAGCGCCCGCCGCCGTAGCCTTTGCACGCGAGGTTGGCGTCTTTCGAACAACATTTGACAATATCGACGAATTGGATACCATCAAGGCACATATGCCGGAAGCTCAGCTGTTACTTCGTATCTATGCAAATGACGAGGGTGCTTTCATTTGTCTGGGCGACAAGTTTGGTGCGCAGTTGGATACGACCGAAGAGCTACTTTCAAGAGCTTGGGAGCTTGGACTGAATGTGATTGGTGTCAGCTTTCATGTTGGTAAGTACTTTTGGGGATACTTCTGGTCTTTTATAGCTGGTCATATGTATTGACCTTTCGGAACTATTAGGGACGGGTGCTACCAACCCAGCATCATTTTGCAAGGCCATCAAAGATGCACGTCTGGCATTTTCACAGGCTGAACGTCTAGGTTTCCACCTCAAAATTCTCGATATCGGTGGCGGCTTTCAAGACGATTGCTTTGAGGCCATGGCTCCCATCATTCGAGACGCGATTCGGTCCGAGTTCCCAGCTGGTATCACAACGATCGCAGAACCAGGTCGGCTTTTTGCTCGTAGTGTGTATACTCTTGTATGTCGAGTGATTTCACGTCGCCGTCAGCTTGGGAGTGCTGCTCGATCTGGTGTTCCAGACATGCTTTATCAAAACGATGGCATATACGGAAATTTTATGAATGTGATTATGGAGAAAGAGACCATGGTTCCATATTTGGTCAAGAGTAAGAAGGCCAGGGGGTTCTTGCATAAACCAAAACAAGGGGATGCTTTGCAAGTAACAAATCATCGGTACTCGATCTGGGGACCTACATGTGACAGCACCGATTGTGTTGTGCACGAGGTGACGCTTGATTCTGAAGTCAAGATCGGAGATTGGCTCAAATATAAAAACATGGGAGGTGGGTTTCGCCATTTTATTCTTGAAATTTCAACAGAGCTGACGGAGTTCCAGCATATACAAGTACTACGGCCACTCAGTTCAATGGCTTCAGCAACACCTATGACACATTTTATGTCAATAGTGAAATGTTGCCTGGCTATTAGCTGGTGTTCCGCAGAGGGTATTTGTGGGTTTGGAGCCATTGGTATGGGAGTGGCTCAGTCTCTCGCTCGAAGAGCCCATTGTGGATAAGCTGCAAAGGACATGATAAATGACACGGCATATCAACGGTGTCTAAAACATCAAAAAGGCAAAAATAGCCGTGGCCCATGTGATTGACGGCCTCGTTGAGCATGTTGACAGGCTCGGGGCCGGTACAACCGGACAACATGTGGTTAGCAGCACTTGAGGAATTAGATCGCTTACACGATCTCCGGAAAAATTGAAGTGTGAATCGATGAATAGCCTGCATTCATTCAGCTTGAGCGCGCAGCCTCTTGCATATATCTATACCAAAAACCATAAGATCCATAACTATAATAGTAGGATAACCGAGCCCATCCAAAAGAAAAACAATAACCGCACGCTGAAATAAGTAAACACCATAGTCTCCAGGGATTTTCCTATCACTCCAGACGGAATGAACATAGCACAAAGGATATCAATCATGATAGAAAAACAAAGGGGAAAAAGACCTCATAAGAGAAAGACATAAGAGAACCGCCGAGATAATAGGCAAGAGGTAGCAGAAATTGAAAATATGTAAAGAGAGACGAGAGAAAGCTCTTTGACGACATCATACTTTCTCCATTCCGGACATCGAGACGTCATCTTGAATCGCATTCTCCGGGAGAGATTGCTTGATATCCATCCCATATAGCTGAGCGTCGGAGGATGATTCACCCTGCTTCTCTGGCATGTCGGATGAAGCTCCGTTCTCGGGTCGTTTCCGACCAAGCCGCTCGCACCAGTGCTCAGCACTGACCAATGTGTCATTGACGACACCGCTAACTTGCGCCATCATGTCTAGACCCTCTTGGGCCAGCACCAGGATGCGATGAGCACTGATTGTGGCATCAGAGGCGGCAGCTGGGGAGTCTGGTGGTGGCTGTGATGTGGATGCAACCTGGAAGCGATGCGGCAGAGACGTCAAGTGTCGACGCACTAGATGGCGGGCATTTTCTGGTAGGGCGCCTCCTGCATATTTGGAAACAACATCCACTACTTGTTTCAAGGTCGATAGCACATCGGCCTTGACGGCTTGGATGCGCTGGATAAGCAACGAGGCACTTTCTTGCCCACTTCCTCCTGCCTCGATATCCGACGGTGATCGTGCTTTGTGGCTTTCCCACTCGTTGACAGCACTGTGCAGTGCTACAATAGATTTGCCTAATCGACCATTTGCCCATCGAAGCCAAGTCAGACAATATTGCAGACTACGCAACGATTCATCGCTCATGGCGACCCCGAGTCCAGAAGTCGAAATAACTAGTCGGCTTTGCCATGTCGGCTCAGCACGTCTTCCTGGTTTCTCTTCGTAGTGAGGAGACCTTATTTCGTCGTATGGCGGGAGCGACTCGTCCATGGAGAGATCGGACGAGCTTCGTGTTCGCGGTGGGTGAGCTGAGCCGTCCGGTCCCTTCTCCCCATTCATCGTCCTCGGTGACACATCCCCATCCATCTTTCGTCGCTTATTGATGTGATTTGAGTCTTCGCTTGTCGAGTCCCGCCGCTGTAGCGCCCAACGAAGACCGCTTTCGACACCAGTTCTGCGGCCTACCGTGCCGACGGTGTTCGCGACAGGTGATCCAATATTGCGCTCGATGAACTCAGCACCAGACTTAAATCGCGGCGAGTACGATTTCGAGGTGGCGTAAGCAGAAACCGAGCCGTTTATGGCAGAGGAGATAAGTGGATGGGAAGAAGTTAGCAGAGACAATAGTGGCTCTGGCTGCGGTGGGTCCGGTGAAGTGACGGGCAGGGATTGTCGCGCTATTCGAGGAGATTGTCCGAAATCTATTGTTGAGTTTAGTTGAAGGTCCGTCGCACAGCAATCCTAATCCAGCAAAAACCGAAAGCTGCGACACTTTAAGTGGGCTGGTTCGGGATATCAGAGCCACGTACCGGAGCGAAGCCCCTCAAGGGCTTGCGCAGCTTCGAGATCATCCATCGATAATACACTGGCAGCTCGACGAGATCGATCTTCTGCTTTATCGACATCCATCACGGATGGATGAGCATTATGAGAAGGCGAAGCCGTAAGTGATGGGGCGAGGTTACTTGTAAGCGCGGAGGGGAGCGAATTGGTCGAGTTTAGACTCGTGGCGTTTATCTTTCGGATAGGTGGTTTTGGCCTAGCGGTTTTTGGGGGTTCCATGGCGGGTCACAGATCGTCCATAGAGAGAGTGTGTGTAGTGAACCCCAAGACGTCGGAGTTTCGCATCGTATCGTCTTTCACGTGAAAAAGTGTCACTTATCCACTAGTCCTAATCAGGAAGGAAGAATAAGGTGAGGTAATCACATTCCATATGGTACCTTGTTGACCATACAATTTACTATGGCTGCCGATGTACCTTTCCTCGTCACATGTCAAATATCTCGTCGTCCCAACAAACTCGCATCTATTCGCCCCTCTTGGCACTTCGATCTTACCGAAAATGATTATTTTACCCTTCATTCGATATGAAAACTCTGAAGTCACCGACAATTGTGTGCGTACACCCCTGCGATGTACTCTGTAGTGTCAACGCGCCTGCCTATAGAGCTTTCCAATATGTAGTCGGTTCCTATTTCACCCAAGTACGATGTACACCCATCGCAACACATAGTATGATACTGAATAAACACATCTGTCCTACGGAGAAGAATCCATGATCCCGGAAAAAGACACCACGAACCCCTCTTGGGGGGGTTCATCATTTCCCTATGTCATAGTATCTCCATTTTTATCGTTGTCAATGTAACTCGACTAGTACGTCTGTATGCATGTACCCCAACATGCGCTAGGATGGGTTGGGATATGCTCGACAGACCAAGAACGAGAGCGAATACGATCACTCTCAATCCTTAACATCCTTTCTCCACAAACTACAACTTACAACATACGTACTCCGTAGTAGACGTAGTTATATTGTGCAATTGTGTTTTGGTTCGCTGCGTCGGTTGCACGTCTTTTCCCCCCTGCTCCATACGTTGTATGCATGTACTGTACTGTGTAGATTGACATTGTCCCGGAAGACGTTGCTCCGCCCTATCATATGCCTATACATGTATGGAATGTGATTTATAGGTCTTTGGCCTACGATTTCCATTTACCGCTCTGTTGGCCGGTATGAGATGTACCTACGAGCCTGATTTCTCTTGACGGTATTAAATGTATTTTAATATTGGGTACAGCACCCCAAATATAGTCTTTGTTTCAATTTACAGACCCAATCATATATTTGTTGGGCCATATACTGCCTGTTTCGGCTTGAGCACGGCATGTGATGTGGGGAGTGTTTTAGCAGTTGACCTTTGAGGACTAGGATGAACTCTGCTTTGTAGTCTTTTAGGCAAAAGTCCGATAAGTATGATCTGTTAAAAGTACTCTATGTTTAGATACAACATTTGATTGGGGCTGTCTATCAACTCTAACATATGCAAAAAATAACAAGGTATCTATATCATGCTAACTATGTTCAACAGTCACAGACATCACAAGAAAATATCGCCCAGATTCAAAATAGGCAAAATCAAATGCCGGGTCGTTGTTGGCGTCACTCGTATCACATTTCGATGGACAATTTCTCCTCCAATCGATCATCGTAATGACCGACCGGTCCCTTTCAAGACGATAGCATGGCTTCAATGACTTCTCCGTCTTCATACTCATCTACATCATCAATCTCATTCCCTGGCAATTCATTGGCCGTGAGATGTGCCACCATTTTCTGATTCACTCGGTAGCAGGCGACCACGTCATTAGTGATAAGGCGAGATGGCGAGACGGACGCCTTGATCTCGCACAATATCTCGCCAAAGGCATGAAGAATAAACCGGGAGTTTGGACATCGACGGTAGGCGTACGAAGCTACCAGCCGTTGCCACTCATTGCGGCTGTTTTGCCAAGTGTGGATAAGCGGATGGTTGCCCGCGTTGGGAGGAGCAAGCGCAGCTGCACTCTCGGCAGCTTGACGTGATATGGCAGAGAACTTGTCGCCGATAGAAGCAGAGTGTCCTTGGTTCCACTGCCTGTATAGTTCGTCTATCGACCTCTTAACTTCACCAAGGGCATCTTTTAACTCTTGACTATGCTCGGAGTTGCTCTTCGATGCTTCGTCGGCTTCACTCCACGGACGAATGAGGTCATCGTCGAGCTGATTTTGGATATCGTTCTCGGGGAACGCCTCGTTGAGACCTGAGAGAATTCTGCGGAGCTCCGACTGTGCGACGTTAAACTTGAGATAATCGACAATGTTCGACGGTTTGAACTTGCGCTCTGGGTTCCGATACGCGGGAAGCGTACGTTGCTTAGGGCTAATGGTTTTGCGGTATTCTTTCCAGGCTTGCTCTGATAGATGAACTCCACCTTTCCGGCCATCAACAAGATGACCCAGCAGACAGGCTAGCTCTTTCGCTTTTGGAGAGTCGACAGACTCATCGTATGCCAGTTTCTCATGCTCGACAGTACATCGACCCAGGTTTGAAAGGTTGAGGTTGAAATCAAACACACTTTCCAAAAAGTCTTCCGTCGACTCCAGCGAGGCCACCGGAACGGAGTGTTTCGTGAGTCCGTAATGCTCTGCGGGATATTCATGAGAGGGCATTGGGGAATTGTGGAACCTCTCGACAATCACTTGATCCCAGCAGATCCACGGCGTATCACCATCATAATCTCCCCCGGATAGCATACCGGCTAGAGGAAAAGTCCCTGTGGTGGGAAAGACAATCACATCTTTGAAATGACGTAGTTCAGTCTTCCACACGGCTCTGCGCCGTTGAATATCAGACGGAAAATGGGCTGGAAGTCGACCCACGAGAACATCTACCCCATCCAGTAGGTTGTCTTCAAACTGGCCCTGTGGATCCCGCCAGTTATTAGAGAAGCCAAAGTGAACTTCATCCGGACCGAGAACTCCGTATGGGTCTGCAATACAGTATGCATAGGTTGAGAGTGGGACCTGGATCTTGAGTTCTTCAACATGTCGCTCAAGAAGCCATGTCAAGTATTTGCGGATGTTCATCCGAAGGGGAAAAAAGTCGCGTGGGGCAAAGCCAGCCTCCGAAAAGCGAATGATGGACTCAGCATCATTAGTCACCCACTGCTCTAATCGTCGCGCTTTACCAGTTCCATCCTCGCCGGAGGGTCTCAGCTTCTGAAGCAGGGCTCGACAAACCACGGGGTTGTTTGATCGGAGAACTTCCAGGAAGTCATCATAAAGTCTCTGCACACCGTCACGCGTGAGCTTGGCAATGTACTCCTTCACGTTCCCTCCATATTCCAGAATTGCAAGAAGCTGGATATTGAGATCAACAGGGTGCAATGGCCTAGCCCAGTTGACTACTTCGAACGTCAATTTCTCGTCGTCGACTGGGTCAACCCACTCCTGGGGATGAGGGTGTATTTTCAACTGTGAGTCCGAGACCTGAATCCAAATGTCATCGTCGTTTATGGTAGTGATACTAGATTGGTGGCAATCAACCATCCAGAGGCCCTTAGCGCCTGCTATTCTGCCCTGGAAGCAACTAGGCGTGGCGGTGGTTATGCCCAATTGATCACAGATTTGGTTTGCAAGAGTCCTCGAAATCAAAGCACATCCATCATTCATGACAGCCCGGGTTGGATCGTCCCTCAAACGAAGCACTTGCGTTGGCTTTAACTTGACTGTCGCAAACGTCTTCGACAAGCCTAGAGAGATACGCTGGAAGAGCTTGCAATTGCTTTGATTTGCATTCGCAGTCTTGGGCATATGCCATTCCAGCAAAGCATCTACACTCATCGGTGTATAATTGTCACTTTGCTGTCGAGGAGGGGCCACAACTGGGGGGCCCTGATACACATGATCAAAGTCGTCGCCATCAATGGCGAACAGCTCAACCCGAAACCGAGGCTCACCCTTGGCTTTTCGCTTGGTCTTTACTTCTTCAACGTAGAAAGCCCGCCAGGTCCGTCCGAGGCAATAATGATCATTCCTTGTGAGCCAGGAAGCAATACTCTCGCGAAGAACTGATGGGTAGGAAGGTTGTTTCTGATGGGCTGGAGGCCGATCTGGGGCTGGAACAGTAAGAGTGAGGAATCTATCAGATCCAAATCTTCGGTGGAATCGACACGTCCGCTCTGGCTTGAGCGGGTTGAGCCTCAATTTGAAAATACCCGGCTCAGACTCATCACACCAGTCCAATCCTCCTGACAGTACCACCACCTCCGAGTGCTTATCAGATTTGAAATCACCAATAGCAGCATCCCAGGCCCGGCGCGGCGATCTCTCTGGCAAGGGACGATCATAACGTCGACCGAGTCGGCCGACCCATGACCAGAAATCATCTTGAGTGTTGAAGGTAATACGGTCGCCAGCGAGTATTTGCTTGAACGGAATTCCCCACGCGCGTCCAATGCGTTCTAGCTCATATCGGAATCGCAACGGAATGTTCGCTGAGAAGGATTCTTCCGCCAAAAACGGGCCATAGGACAGGAGCTCATCAACAACCTCCTGTTTAATGGAATACTCCGTCTCAACGGGGTCTCCATTTACCATCATAGAGATAGCAGCAGCATCCACGCTCCTTTGCATCTCGTCGCTAGCCATGTACCCGACGACCGAGTCTGCATATGTTGATTGCGTGTCCATTAGCTCGGTCATGTCTGTCGTGACGGTATCAAATGATTGCCCCATGCTAACATCGCGAGACATAAATACCGACGAAGTGATCGTTGTTGAAAAGTCTGTACTATCTGAAAGCGTCACATCGTTACGCTTCGATTCATCGGATGCTGCACTGAGCTTTTCAAATAAAGTAGGCTTTTTAAACTCAACATCATTCTCGGTAGGAGAATCTTCTCTGTTGAAGCTGTTACCAAACCCAAATGATCGAAGATCCATCTGTTTCAACGGCGATTGGGAGGGTGATTTTGCCGATTTTGGGGTCTTAGATGGCGATCGGACAGATCCAGGGTCCCTGGCGGGTGATTGGGCAGCCACTGAAGTCTTTGCTGGCGACGAAGTGCTCGTCGACTTCTTCGTCGGAGTGGGAACATTGCGTTCAGGCTTAGGTTGTGATTTAGTGACCACTTTCCTAGGAAGCGATTGGTGATCCCCTGGGCCCTGTACTGGTTGTGCCTTCACTGGCGGACGGAAGGTCGCCGAATACTTGGCCGGGGAATGGAAGTTCTCTTTGTTATGTCCCGGCGACTGAATGGGTCCATCGTTTCTTCCGGAAGACGGGTGAACTGGGATCTTTGCTGGCGATGCAATTCCCACCGGCCCCCGCGCAGTGGCTCGATGACTATTGACCGGCAAGTTGACGGTCCCAGAGACCCCCCGAGATGAGCCTTGAAAGGCGGCATGTACCGTCTCAGGAAATTGTAAACCTCCACCCCCATTCTTCCCCAAGGGGGACTGAGCTAGCACAGATCCTTTCACGGGGGAATTCGGCGCGGTGTGGAAGTTTTCGTCTTCATCATCATCATCAAACCTTTGTTTCTTAGGTGATAAGCCCTGGACACCTCCAAAAGAGTTAGCTGCTAACCTTTTTTTCGTGTTTACGACACGACCATTCGCCAAAAGATATTCCTCATCTTCCATAAGTGCTAGCAGCTGCTTCATACACATGTCCTTCTCGGGGCCAGTAAGCGAGAGCGGAGGCGCAGGCTCCTCGCTCTGGTGTCGTTGGCTTGCCCGACGATCTGCATTGGTCCGATAGTTAGGGTTCTGGGCGTGTCCCTGGCCGGCCAACGGCAGGTTTCCGTGGACCCATTCTTCGAGATTGCCAATTAGGCTTCTCTTGTCGACCTTGTTATTGAAGAACAGCGGGCGAATGTGCTTGTAGATCTGACTGGGGAGGCTGGTATTTCTCTCTCTGGTCGAGGGGGATTCAATTCCTGGGAGGGGAATCTCGAGACCAAATTTGACGTTCACTCTTGTGATAAAAGTGCGGAAATCCTCTTTTTGGTGTTGTGGGGTAACGGGGTGATCCATGTTCAGCATCCCATTCAACCCAGGAGAAAAAAAATTGATGTCGTTCTGTTGGAGTGTCGAATGAAGAATGAAAACACAAGATGCGACTGCATGTGAGGGCTCTTTGTTAGTCTCATGCGAAGGTATGGTGGAGGGGGTGTAAACAAACCGCAGATGCATTGGGTTTCCTTATGGGTAGTGTTCTAATAATGGGAAATTGAGGAATTGAGGGGGATGAGGATCTTAAATCAGCAGAATGTCTTAGTTGACTCGTCAACCTTGGAAGTTCTACCTGGGTTCTACCTGGAGTACAACATAAGGTCCACGGGTTGCTGTGCAAAAGGACTGTTTACTTCGGGTAGCTGCTATTAGCGTCCCCCATTTAACCTGTCGCTGTGCTGGCTGTACAGTTTCACATCCCGAGGATTCAGGGCTGCATATGGAGTGATGGATGTCTAAGATGTTTCCAGGTCAATCACACAGCGGAATTGTAGGCGTGGGTTATTCACCAGGGCATATACTAGATACTGGACGAATAATGGAACTTGAAGCTTGAGTTAGTACCGAAATATAGCGCACAGAATAGACATTCAGGAGAATAGAGTGAATGGTATTTGCTTTTTTTCTTCTTTTGTTTTCGCCTGTTGGTCAAAAAGGTTGGTCAATGATCCTGATGACCTATAAAATACTGGCTATCACAATCAGTTTCCATCCGCTGCATCCCCTCTCTCATTTTCAGATTCCATCTTGTCTGTCCATAGATCAGCCTCCTTAGGGTTGACACGTTTACTGTGGACAGCGAGCTTATAGCCAACCATCAAGATGATGTAGACAGGAATGCTAATGTACGAGGCAATGAAGGATTTGACGTCAAACGTCCGAGCACCTTCATCGAAACTGAAGGAATCGAAGACAATGGCGACAGAGATGAACAAGCAGAGGATGAGAGCCAAACACGTTCCAGGCAGACCGAATCGAGCTCTAAAAGCTAGAGCTTTGTTGGGAATGCCTTGAGCCTTTCGTGCTCGCACAAAGGATATATGGGTGACGAGAATTGAAATCCACGTGAGCAACCCGAGCATTGTGACCATGTCCACGAAGTATCCGAATACAACAGTTGAGTCTTGGTGGACGTTAAGATATGCTAATGTTGCAGTTGACGAGCACACAGCCAAAGCATAGATCGGGACGCCTCTCCGAGTAGTGCGTGATAGAAAAGCTGGGGCACGGTGCTTCACTGAGAGATCGCACATTGCCTTGGTTGCCAGATAGAGATCGTAGTCTGCGATTGACAGGACGAACAACAGTATGCATGCATTCAACAAGTCCGGTAGCACGGATATGCCTGCCAGATACAAAGCTGCAACAAATGCTGATGCGGCAGCCTCATGGGAGGCATCATCAGAAAATATCACAGTGGCCGAGTCCTGAGGGACAATCATCCCGAGAAGGGTAATTGCTAGAAGGTGGAAGACCATGATTCGATAAAAGGTGTTCTGGATAGCCCTCGAGGTAGCCTTTCGAACGTTCGGGAAATGAGCCATGCCAGATCGCTCGCTTCCGATGTACGCAAACGTGGCGGATGACATCGTCGAGCAGGTTATGTAGAACTTCTCCAGCAACGCGCTATCACGATGGGGATTAGCGCCGAAAGCACCGGGGTACGACCAATATCGAAATCCTTTCCTATCTTGATCCGGGCCCCCTCCCAGAGCAATGACGGTGGAAAGTATCATGAGTCCAAGCATAACGACAAGCTTGAATGAAGAGACATAGAACTCGATTATGCTCGGGAGGCGGTGATTGATGAAGTTGAGAGTCACAATGACCGAAAGGAAAATTGTGATCCAGATACCAGGATTGATTCGCTCCGCACTGACCCAATACGAGACCACCAGCGCTGCAGCTGTGAGCTGGTTCGGTGTGACAACAGCATATTTCAGCCAGAATCTACGGGTGTGGTCAGAAAACGAAGCACGTTAGATGCAGCTCTCGTCGGGAAGGGGGACGTACATCCAGCCCAAGCTGAATCCAAGTGCAGGATGACAAAATCGAACAGCTTGATCTGCAACGGTATATGGTTTCGGTAACCATGAACCCACCTCACCCAAGGCAGAGAGGACGAGGTAAACCGCAAATCCGACGATGGTGTAGGAGATTATTATAGCTGCCGGCTATAACAGATCAATATCTTCGCCCGTGAGGTTCCTAGGGAATGACTTACGCCGCTCCTACGTTAGAGTCAACGTATGTTCAACATAGAAGAAATACGCATGATATGAGGAACCAATCTTACATGGACAATGCTCTTCCAGTACCAACCATCAAGCCTGTTCCAATCGCCGATCCGATGGCTGGAAGCCTGTGTTAGCATGTAGAACCCTGTGCAGGGTGAGGGATACAGACTGATGATGCTGATTTGACGGGGTGACAATGACCCGTATATATCGGTGAAGCCCAGAGCATGCTCATTCTGATGAACTTCCGGGGTAGTTTGTGAAGTCGGTGGCTCAACGCTGATGGGCCCCAGTTCACAGGTAGAGGTTCGCAGTCGGCGTCGGGGAAACATCTATGCTGTATTTCAATAGCGAAAGTACGAATCTCTGGCCGACGAAGCTAGGTAAAGCAAAAGAGTTAGGTACCAACAACGTGAATCAAAGATTAGAGATCGAGTGAACAGCTCAGGAGATGGCCGAGAAAGTCGGGGTGATAGTAGTTGTGCAAGTGCGAGTATGGGAAAGAACGAGGCACAACTGGTTGGGATCATAAAATGATTGGGATATATTTTCTATATGCAGAAATCCCATCATGGGACAATCGAAATTAAATGGCAGAAACGAAAAAAAAAATGGAAGCATTTCCTATGCCAGCTCTAAGGATTGCCACCAAGCCCATCAAGGAGGCATCAAAAGTAGCCAGCGTCTATCAAAGGCCATAAAATCACAAACGCCCAAGGTTATCGACACCCCCCCCAAAAAAAAAAGCACCAGTCGGTTGCATACTGAGTTCCATGGCCCCGTCAAATGGGGTCAGAGGGGGAGGAGAGAGGTGTCATGAAAGTCTTTGTCAAATATTCCCAAATGGCAGCGGTTCGGGGCAGGCGTTTGTCTAGAACGGTCGCTTCCTGGGTGAGGCGGAGGGGTAACGCGAGATACGTAACAGGGATTCAGGGGTTCTCCTATTCATCAATTCATCGCGACATGAGCGAATCGCTCGACTCCGTGCGGGGGAATATGCGCGTGTAGAGGGAATCGCTAGACTCGGTACGTGGGAAGTGTCGTTGGTGCTTCCGTGAGATCACGCGATCGGTGTAAATACCCTTGGCCGCACCACGAATGACCGACTCGAGATAGTCGCGGAAATCTGTAGGTTGGAATTCGGGGTACAGGTCCTGTGTAGTGTGGTAGCCGAGATACTTGGCGTACTCGGGGTTGTTGTCGCCGCGGATTCCCCAAGACAGCTGATATTCGGCCAGGTACCGCGGAATGAACTTGATTGGGTCGAAGGGGTAGGTTTCACTGGCTTGTCGGGCCGCCACAACTCTGCTGCTGATGGTTTCTTCGGGAATCTGTGCTCCGGAAAAGAGAAAAATCGGTTAGTCACATTGACTCATTCCGAGCCCAAGAGTCCGTGCAACTTACGTAGTTTCGATCGATCTTCTCCTCGCTGAGTTCCTCCATGAGCTCGTAGATCTTGTTTTGCGAGAGGACCAGGTTGTAGGCGAGGATCTTCTTGTTCAAAGTGCGGGGGTCGGAAATGATCATAGCCATGTAGCGACCGATGTCTCGCAAGTCGGTCAATGCTGTGGGCATGTTGCCATCACCAATAATCTCATCGTTGCCAGATGTCATGGCGTAGTCGACACGCCCGGAGGGGAGGCGGGGGTAGGCGAGCTGGTACCACCAGCCGACATCGACGACGGTGTAGGGAAGCCACAACTGGCGAATCTGGTTGTAGACGATTTCTTTCTGCACGTGGTAAAAGACAGGTCAGCCCACTGACTTAAGTACTGTGCCACATTTCTCATACCTCGTCACGCAACCACATGATACCACCCGGTGGGCAGACGGTGATGAAACCACATGGAACGAATCGCTTCACGCCAGTCTTTTTGGCTGCCTTGGCGAGAGGGATCTGGTCCTGTTGTTCGGCAGGACCAACACAGCTGATAACCACATCAATACCAGTCAACGCCTCGATGAGTTGCTCCTCTGGGGCCTTCAAGTCGCATTTCCGAATCTGGCAGCCCCGATCCTGGAGGCGCGTGATAGCTGGCTTTTGGGCCGAGATAGGGCGAACAAGAGCGATAACCTCCTATTTAGCAGAAAAACAAAGCAATTAGTCTAGGGTCAATTGGTAAGGCTGGAAGCTGGACCACTTACAAAGTTCCCGGTATCCAACAGTCCGTTGGCGATAGAACCTCCGGTTTCACCCGCTGCTCCGACGAGCAAAACCTTGGTGGACATAATAATTTTAAGTTAATCAAAATGGAGGATGGGGTAAAATAAGATGAAAAAGGTAAAAGGTAGGATTTCAAGATGTGAGGAGGAGGGGGTGAAGATCAAAAGGAAGAAGGAAGAGAGAAAGAGAGAAAGAGAAGCAGGGATTGGGTAACAGGTTTAGGACCTGACGACGTTATAAATTCCCAAAGGCTCAACCCACTTTCTCATCCGCAGCAGTGGGTCGGTGGATGTTCGTTCCCCTCAAAACGAGGGGAGATATTTAAACCCTGTGATTATTGCTTATGACTACAGTTATTTTTAATACATTACTTTTCTATTCTGCTTTATATATATAATATAAATTTCAATCCGTTATATATTCTGTTATATATATATACCTAATTAAATATACACCCCCTTCACCTTCACGGGCCGGTGAATCGGGAAAACCCTAATAGGTCGGCGGCCTTACGTCATAAGTTACGGCTTCCCGGTCAAAGGAAAATGGGATAATAATGATGTTGGTGGCTACGGAGGATACAATATAACTATATATATATATATATATACAACGAGGTATATATGTACGTATACATATAAAGCAGACATTTGAATTTCCCTCTGATCAGGAGATCACGGACTACCATATTAGTCTGATCCGAAGAAGTACCTCGGAGACTCATCAATCTCGTAGCTAGCAAGGACCCCTTTATACCCCCTTGTTCGCCGTGCAGAATCTTGAATATCAACGTCACAAATCCCGATCTGCATGGTCACAGCTCTCAAGTCAGGTTTCACGTAGTCCCGTGGATGGGAGTGACGAAATGGCAAGGATTAGTCATTTGGGTTTCATTGGTGGCGCAGCGCCTCCTAAAAAAGCCGGGGGGATGAAGTTTGGGGATGGCTTTGAGGAACCAATCATGGAGGATTGATGGAGAATCCCAAAGGTTCCTATATGTCGGATACTACACGGGCTAATTGCTTGTGACCTCCCCAAGACCGAGCCTTGGAAGCCTTGGGAGTTGGTCAATGATAACCTTGTAATGAGCCAAGGAGGGACCAGCCACAACCGGGAGATCTGTGCCTGGCGTTATTTCCCCCCCTCCTTTTTCCACGGGAGAAGTCCAATTCAACTTTTTGAGCCTTGGAACACTTGACTTTCGTTGTTCGCCTGCATCATCTCTCTGGGAATTTGGTGGGGTAAACTTGCTCGAGTTTGGGGATTCTTCCCAAAGAAGTAACCAAAAGGGAAGATCTCGGGTCCGTCTGGTAATTTTCGCGGGGAATGCAGAATGATGGGAGGGCCTAAGCATGGTGATGTTCTGGGCCCCAAACCCTTCTAGCCAATGTCATCGCGCCGATAATTGATCGTCGTTATGGGCGGCTAGTTGAAAGAAATGGCGAAAATACCTGGGGAATTCGAGAGAGAACTAGGCAAGGACCAGCAAAGCAGGAGCATCTGAGCAAAATTCAATTCTCGAAACCCTTTTGACTTCCCGAATAATGTGCACTGCAGACCAATAATGCCTCATAGCAGATATTGACCCCAGCTTGGCCTCGGACTGCTTTCATTTCAGCCGTTACTAGTCCAGATTGGGGTACGAAGTACATCCTTGACGGTTTTGATGTGACAAATTTCATTACTGCACGTGAGCATATATGTTACCTAGGTATAGATTCACTGGGAGATGTCGGCATACCTTCTAAAAGTCACTCGAACAAAAAAGGTCAAAATAATCCTTGAAATATATCAGCTATATATATTCACAGGGGTAGTATTAATGCCGGGAGACTTGGCGAGATCGAGAAGGGCTAGGTATATTTGACCTTTTATATGGGTAGGCACAAACAGGTCTCATCCCCAGAACCTGTCTGTCTTGCTCTCCAGATTATCTTCCCTTCGCTCCCATTTGGGTTTTATATGCAGCGTGGTCGGTTTTATTCAAGTGAAAATAAATGCCGCTGATGATATTCTTCTCTAGTAGGACCATTCAAATGGCTATATAGTAGTACACGACGAAGCATTTAAAAAGGCCACATGGCATGCACCATTTTCTCTGGCAATATCCATAATCTCCTTCTCCGTCAGACGCGGTACACATGGCTCATACTTGCAAGCCCTAACATGCACGCCCTTGTAGAAAACTTTGACTGTCCGCATTCTCTGTTCATGTCTCTCGGCCATGATCTCGGCCCACCGGGCTCTCACTTCCGCGAGGTGTTCTTCTCGCCTTCTTCCTCCCATCCGCCATGCCGCAATCTGGTGGCCGATAGAGTTGCTCGGCTCATGCACCCATCCCACACCCCAGTCGGGGAATTCTGCAAGTGCTGTCTCGTCTTCGACAGCGCACTTCCACTGCCAGCTGTTCAGCGCCTTAATATCATCCTTTGAGCGGCACATATTAAGGATACTTCGGGGAGCGAGGTAGTGCTGGCGGATGTGGAAGTCCACTTGGTAGTGAGCAAAAAGAACGGTGGCTTCATCTATTGGCTTTCCTGACTCAGCCTCGGCCTTCTTTAGAATGGTATCAATCTTGTCGTAGTAACGCTGTTGCTGGGCAGGTGTGATATCATCCCAAAATGTCGCATTGGTATTTTGGTGGACTACTATGTCTGTGTCGAAGGGAGATATAGAATCATCAAGTGGTGTGCTTTTGCTGGCAAAGAAAGGTGGATATTTCGAGGTGATATATGATCCGGCAGCAATGTCTGAATTCAACATGTATGGAATAATGTGTAGATCTTTGCATTCGGTGCATTCGAGGGCATCCTGTAGAGCGGCGTTTTGCGGTGACTTGGGCTTGTCAGCAAATGGACCGCATAGGACCTGGTTGCCAGTGAATAATAACTGTACAATCTTTTCCTCGACAGCCTCTGTCCAGTCTTTCCTTGGGGTCAATTTACGCTTGGTGACACGGTTTGTATTTGGTATAGGGATTCCCATGGTGAATGGTTGTGTGAGTGCACACGTGGTAAGGTTAAAGGGGTGATTAGAATAAGGTATGTGCAGAGTTTTGTGATCTGATGGAGGGACGAGAAATATGTGAGTGAAAAGTGATGCTGTTTGGCATGAATTTATACAATGTGTCAAAGGCCTTTGTGTCGATGTCGTGGACAAAGGACCAGAGAAAACAATAGAGTTCATGATCCTCATTTCACTCTGGACAAACAAAGGTGTTTAGTATGAAACCCATTGATTCGAGTCAACCAAAGAAATCAGGGCAGGTAAACAATGAATAGTGAGTTGGCCCACTATACAATGAGATACTTGAACATCCTGCGAGTCGACGTCCATGGGAGAGCTGCAGCATCAATCTAAATATAGGAAGCATAGAGAGGGCTCTTTCTAAGGAGTGGTCATCTGGGGAAGGTGCAACTAACCTCGGGCGTGACTGAACATCGTGAATGTACATTGTGACTCTACGGGATCATCGGGTCCAGCAATACTCGTGAAAACTAGGGGGATTTCTCTATAACAATAATGTAATGTAATTCAGGTACATATATGTGTTGATGTCAGTGATCGACTATAAATACTTGTCTTATTGTTCTTTAGGCACATTGATATCGGTTCATAGTTATTGCCCTAGAGGTGGATATGTAGTAACAAATTGAAAACATGTTGAATGAGCCAAACATGTGCCAGTTTAACAGTTATAGCAACCTACTACTATCCACTAATTGATCAATAGTTGTAAATGCTGATTTTGGTTCCTCTTCGCGTTACTTCTTCCCTCTCTCCTCCCTAAATCGACAGATGCACTTCTTATCTTCATCAAAGCGCGTTCACTTCTACAAAGTATTCAATCGACAAACTCGTTATGGCGGAAGCTTCTCTTGCCTTCCCGATAATTTGCCTGACTCTCTCATTCCTCTTTGTTGTTGCCGTCTACAATCCCTCGATTATGCGGCACCTCGGCGACTTCCACCATCACATTATCCTTCCCGTATACCAACAAATTGCGCGCAAGCTCTTCAACCGTAATCCTATCAACCAAAGCCCGCCAAACCGTACGCCCGAGGCAGGGTACGAAGCACTCAACCTCGATACCAAAGACGAAGAGGAACAAAGTCCGTCACTCCTCCCGACTTCATCCATGCCAACACCTGACTATCATCGACACGACGAAGACCCTGCTCCCGACCCATTCAACATGCTTTCAGAAAGGGATACCGAGACAGAAATGCACGACCTCAGCGGAACTAGCAGCTATGCTGAAGGCCCATACCGTCCGCGACCCTGGGCCGATTTTGTGGATATGGCTGGCCTCTCCACCCACAGCCCTTCACGCAGTCCTGCTGGATCTGTAGTGTCCTCTGACGAGTATGACTCTGAATGGTCCAACTCCGCTCCCGACGAGGCTGTCTACGAGCCACACAACCTAACCGATGGTATCCCCGTCTTGGAATTCGACCTCAGGCGTTCTATTTACATCGTTGGTAACGAGCACGAGCAAGGAGGACCGACGGTGTGGTTAGATGAGGTTGTCGAGTGGACATCCCAGGGCGTTTTTGCTTTTGTTTCTCCTGATATCATGGAACAACGGAGATGAGCAAGATATCAAAGTTCTGAGGGACAGATACAACATTCACGGGCTTGGCAGAATGTCCGAGCACATGAGCTGAGCGATGAAGTACTTTTTTATGTCATTATTCAGGTGGACGTTTATGAAACAAACGTCATTTCAATCTCCAGTTCCACACTATGAATGCCTTGGTGTTACCGGGTATCTCGTAGGTTGTAGGTGCTATGGTATGATCCAAGCAACTGGTCGACTCGGTCACATCGGTCTATGAGCCCTGTGACGCGGGCGTAGATCGCATTTCAGATGTCATTGGCGGGGCTTATCAACGCCACGCCACGCAAGGGATCGAGCCATTTCTTCCCACCAGGATACCAGGATTCAGACATAAAAGTTCTACATGGCATGGTCTCATATCGTCATTGGCTCGGCAATCGCGCACAAGCGGAAATTTGGCAGGTCGTGCCGGTGATGGGGAAACACTTCCTCGGGTTCTCGCATTGGTGTGTTTTGGGAACCATCTTACCTTGCGAGTCATTCTTGATGTTTACGTACTGAGTGGGGAGAAATGTTGCAAATACAATATATTCAGACTTGTCCATATGTCCATCTGGTTTTTTTCATCGTTATGTTCGTCTGTCGTCACGTTAAAATCAAAATCGTTGGCATGAATCTCTCCGAAATTTACGCTCCAACCCAAAGATTACTTTTTTTTTATTCGCCGAGAGGGAACTTAGGGAGCGCAGTAGCCACCGTCGACAATGAGGTCGGCCCCGGTAGTGTAGGTGGAAGCATCGGAGGCAAGGTAGAGGTAGGCACCCTTCAGCTCGTGGGCTTGGCCCTCACGGCCCATGGGGATCTTGTCGCGCCAGATATTCTTGGTATCCTCGGGCACAAAGCTGGAGATCTCAGTCGCAATGTAACCGGGGGATATGGTGTTGGCACGAGCGTAGCGGACCCATTCGACAGAAAGAGACTTGCCTGGGAAGGTGTTAGTAGGTAATAAAGCTGATGGTGTCTGAATAACAACTTACAAAGATGGATGACGGCAACCTTAGCAGCGTTGTAGGCTGCCTGCATCTGGGGGAAGTTTACAATGTGCCCACTCATAGAGGCAGTAGCAACGAAGCTTCCATATGTGAAGTTGGTGAGCTTGTTGCCGTTGATATCGATGCCCTCCTCCTTCTGGCGGCGCCAGTGGGAAGCGGCAGCCTTGGCGCAGTAGAAGGTACCGTCGAGATCAATGGAGACGACATCGCGGTAGTGGTCGAGGGGACCGTCCACCATGGGGCCCTGGGTCCAGGGAACACCGGCGTTAGCAATAAAGACGTCGAGGCGGCCATTGAATTCCTTGACGACGTCATTGACAGCCTTCTCGACGGCGTTTGTATCGGTGACCTGAACCTGATAAGCCTTGGCTGTGAAAGAAATCGGGTTAGAACTATGTGGAGCCAATCACATTGCGTAGATCCGTTACGCACTCTGGACACCGTATTGTTCAGCGATCTCGGCAGCCCTCTCGATGCACTTAGCATTGCTATTGTACCACATGGCCACATTGGCACCAGCCTCGGCCAGACCCTGAGCAACGGCCAAACCGATACCGGCACCAGCACCGGTAACAATGGCAGTCTTTCCCTTGAGGGAGAACATGCTCATGAGGCTGGGATGCTCAGGAGCAGTGGTGTTGTTGTGGACAAAGAGTCCATTATTGGTAATAGGGTTAGCAGCCATTGTAGCAATAGAAGAGTAGACAGAGAGAAAAGTGAAAGTGAAAGGAGGCAGATGCAAGGTCGGGAGACCTTAAATATAAAGCTTGCGAGGGGCAACTTTAGAAAGCCCAAGGTGATAGACGGTGAGTGATGCGCTGGCGGACTAGACCGTGGCCTTCCTTATGTATAGACCTTGGTGGGGAGCTGTTGCATTGTGCTTTAATGGCACTGGTTCCTATTCATAGTGGAGAATGACAATATGCGCCCCGGAATAATCATTTGACATGGAATGAGATACATCATATTTGTGTGTGGTCAGATACAACTGTTTTAAAAAAAGTTAGGTCTGTCAGTTGAAGAGAGGCTATTCTCATCTGGGCATCCTGGGCATCCTCTCCCACATGAGGCGGTGAAAGCGAGAACTGGCGCATCTTAGGCCGTTCAACATGAAACTTGCACTCTACCCTTCCCTAGAAATATACCGTTCAAGGTTTTAATGCAGATTGAAACCTATGATCTGAACTATAGGGGACAAGTCTACTCCAAACGAATGATGACTTGGCCCTTCTTCTAGGGAATGGCCAAGGATCCCGGAATCCCAAGGAAACTTGACCCCAAGAGGACGACATCCATGCTGATTCCCGATCGGAGAAGGGAGTATAGATGCTTGAACTGACTATTAAAAAGTGGAATGACTGGAAGCTATAGAGAGATTCAAAGCTCTGCTACCTGTAGGATCCAACTGAACTCGAGAACCATGCACGCAAGGGGTAATTATCACGGGCAATGCATTATCACTCTATACAGCGTAATCCAACGCAAACCCAACTGCGCATATATTGCGTATACTAATTTATACTAACAAAACACTTAGTTGGAATCAAAATGGATCACTTATCCAGACATGAATTGGGTTGGTCTTAGGACGCGCACTGACCTTGTTGATCGCCGGAGTATCATCAAAGGCGACCAGTGGAAAAGCGTCGTGTATGGTTGAATACTTTATTGGATTTGTTAGCCATTCGTCTAGTGATTGGAAATATGCCTAAAAAGGCGCCCTAGATTCCATTGACTAAAGATGTCAAAAAAGACGCGGAAAGAACACTTGATAGATCAAGTATAAAACGGGATCGATTAGAACACTCAACACCCACTCTAAACACTATACTGATCCTTTAATATGTCAATGGCCCGCTCACATAAATTATATTCGGTGGCGTTGTCACAGTTAAAACGGGCTCGAAGGGGGTAGTGTGGCCGCCAACATTCTTTGCGCCGGGTGGTGATGAATGAGCATTCCTCGGCTGGAATCAATGTTCCCATAACAAACGGGAGTCCCCTTGATGGCATACCAGGAAGTCTTGTTGTTTCTTACTCTCGTGAGAATTTGTTGTGTTTCATGAGGGTGAAGTTTCCAGCTCCGTGAAGCCTCAGTGTTGCCTTTTTTTTTTTTTGATACAGCGAGTATTCGCAACATCTGCATGTTCGGAACCAACCCGCTACTCACGGATGAGGAATCGAGAGGACCATCTCCGCCAATTGTGTCCATACAGCCTCGGAATCAGCCCAGTGAAACGCCAGCGAGGCGACTATGCTGGCGCTGCCCGCCGTCATCGCCATAGCCGCTTGCGGCGCGGCCATCTTCATTGCCCTCTCAGTAGTCGGCATCGTTGTCTGGGTCAGGTATCGCAAAGAACGCCATGTGATGAGGCTGATGGGCTTCACGCAGAGGCCAGGACGGCGCAGTCGGGCCTTGCAATCTGACACCTTGACTGAGTTGAGCCGGGCAGAAGGGAGCGTATTAAGAGCGCATGGGCAGCTTCCATATGGTAAACCATCAGAATGGGGACAGTTAACCTCGAGAGAAAGTCTGCATCGTCTGAAAAGCGATTCGGCGTCATCTATTCCGTTCACCGAGAAAGCACGATCGCTCCGTCATTCCCTCTCTCGATCTCGTTCCAAGCGCTTATCACGATCATCCCACAAACGCATGAGCTCGTTGGGTACATTGAATGAATCAACTCAACTTCCTAGTCCGCCATCGAAAGCGAGAACATCAATATCAAAAGAAGACGTCCCTCTTTCGGCTGTCGAGGGGGTTTTGGAATTGCCAGCAGAGAGAACTCCAACACAGACACCAGATCCCAACGAAGATGGTACTGGATTCCATCTAGGTATGAAACCTGTTTCACCTGGGTGGCCCTTTCCATTACGAGAGCGGTCAAGCTTCTTTCCTGCTTCAGAGGACCGTAACTCGTCTGTGTTTGATTCAAACACCGAAGAGTCCCCTACTCGTGCTCGTGGGGGAAGTATTGCTAGTCAAACAGCCGGGATGATGCCCGGTCACTCAATACCTCCCCCTCCTCCCCCAACTGCATATCCCCCAGACAGATTTAGTTATGCTAGGAATGACTCTGTGATGAGACTTTCCTCCATGAGTCTAGATACTACCAATAGCTCAATTTTGGATGATGGGAGGAATGGTCCTAGGTCGGCTGATACTTATGTGGCCTCACCCACTTTCTCCTCGGGTACATTTGTACCTTTCAGTGCTGCCGACGTTGGGGTCAAGGATGGTCGGAGGAGTTTCATTGCCACCAACACCTCCATGCCTCCTATGCACAACTTCCCTGTCCGCTCCTGCTCGACAACTGAAACTCGTCATAAATCGGCGCCCTTGTCACCTCGGCGAAGTTTGACCACTCACCAGTCGGGTGTCTCCATTGATCAATTTGGTGGCGCCCCACGTCGAACTGATTCGATGTCTTCATCTAATCCTCCTTCAAGAGATGCCTCTCTGCGATCTGGGACTCCAGTGGGGCGTTTGGAACATCAACATTCAGGCCCATCTTGGCGATCCTCGGGCTCCCACATGCCCTCTGGACCACATGTCAATCAATATCAAAACAGTACAGGCTACGATAATGACGAAATGGAGAATGACCCCTTCTACGTTGGCTCGCCTGGGGGTGGGACTCTATTCCACCAGGTTAGATCACCAGGCAACGCAGACAATACCGCTAAGCCACCAAGCCCGATGCAGCGTGCCAGTCTCTCTCGGCATGGCAGTCTTACCTCTGCACTAAAAGGTGGAAATCCACAACGCAAGGGCCACCGACGTCAAAACTGTGTTCGTATTTCTATCCATCCACCTATGACATTCGGGTCATCGACGTTCTCTCCTACCGTCGAAGAGGAACCAGAAGACTTCGACAAGATGGAGGAGCTGGATCTACGTGAGACTTCAATCAACAACCCGACTAAACCCTTGCCCTCGTTGCCACCAACTACAGCGTCCCCTATATCCTCCTCCAGGCGCAGCAAGTACGGCAGTCGACATGGTAAACCCGGCCTTGGATCTCTCGGGCCACTAGTCGAGGAGCCTCTGCCCCCAATATACGATGACAGTCCTTGCAAGAATAGGAACCGCACTCCATCTGCCTTGGGTGCCAATAAGTCCACATCCAAAAACGACCGCGCTCTCCCTGAACTGTTCACGTCTTTCCCCAAGTCTCACGGCAACTCTCTCGCCCACACTCCGTCTCCTGAAAGGGTACCACCTGTCTGGGAAACGTCAAAACCCCCATTTGCATCCCACGAGAACTCCCCTGCCCTCGGTAGCCCACGACGTTCAGCAGTCAAGGGGCCTCGCAACCAACCCGGCGTCATTCCAACTCGGAGACAGTCGACTTGCGGATCCTTAACCTCGCATCATACACCAGATAGTCCCCTAGCCTCGCCCAACCGCCTCCCTCTTCTCATGAGTATTACCGGAACAGAAGGTAGTGACTGGCGCAGATCGACAGACTCACTCCAACGCGCGAAAACCGATGCTCCAAATCCCTCATTCCGCCGTGATCGTGTTTCAATCTCCAGTCTCGACAATGGGCTGGGTCCCATTGGCTGTTCTTCACTCTATGGCACGCGCCGGTCCTCAATGGTTCAAGATAATGTCACTATCTTTGAGGACCCCAACCAGACCACTTCCCCTCTTCAACCCTCCGTTCAGCCCCCAATTGGGTCATTCCGCACGCCTGAATCCTCCCCCATCCGTAGCAAGAACAATGTCCCCCGTTCCATGCCAACCAACCAACAATTTCCGCCTCATATGTCGAGTCACCGTGCACCCCCGACTCCTACTTCCCCACGTCGAGGGATAACTACTCCCACTAGCAAGGGACTCGGACTTGGGCGGGAAACTGCCACGCCTGGTAGCCTTTACGATGGCGATGGGTTCCTACGGGAATAAGCTTGATTTTGCTGTGTCTTTTTGCCCATTTTGAAAGCGACAGTTTTCTTTTGATTCATTTTAATTTCTTTTTATTGTGCGGTATTTAATACTGATGTTGGCGCAAAAGCTTCAGTGTCCCTTTTCTTCTATCTGTTTTTATTTGTTCACTTACTTCTTCTTATTTTCTTGTTGCTTGGTGGTCCGTGGTCCGTCTTTTCTCTTCTGCTTCCATGTTTCATGTATGTTTTCTTAGGTTGATATTCATGAAATAGGAAATCGTTAGTAGAAATCCAATCAATTCTCTACCTAAGTTTTCTTAAACAGTAATCCAAACCCATCCATTAGTAGTTTACTACCTAGCCAGTCAAGTATTTTGAATTGAACGCCGATCGTACACCGTGCATTTCATATTTCCCTTCAAATCAGTCTAATCTCAATCAATCCGTCTTCCGCCACTTAGACTCATCCTCATCTCCATTCTCTTCCACTCCATTCTCCCCCTCCCGAGCCCTAACAGTCCCAGCTCCAGGCCCAAGCGGGAAAGAAGGCGGCTCACCAGCAGCAATCCAATTCCCATCCGCGTCAAAGAACTGCTCCATATTCTCAGCGGTGATCCACCCAGAGCTCCCATCAACAGGCGGGGGCAGATCACCATTTCCAAGCTGGAAGACTCCCTCATGCTCCTCGGCCGAAATAAACTTAGGCCCGTCCTCGTTGTCATCCTCATCACCCTGTTCAACAGGGTCAGGGTGTAAATTGGAGCATGCCGAGACAGCATTGTAAAGCTGCTGCGTGGGTGTATCCGTCTCAGTCTCCACGGGCTCTTGTAGCGTGGCGTCGACGGGCAGCACAACTGTCACTGTGATGCATTCCTCTTCGTCGTCTTCGGAGGGGGCACCCGGCGTCGCGATCTGCATGTACAGGCCCTGGACTTCGTCGTCGGTGTCTGGGACGTGTAGGCGTTGGAGTGCGTGTAGTGAGATTGAGGGGTAGGGGATTGACACGCCTGTTGAGGCGGTGGGGGAGAAGAGGAGCAACTTGCTGTTTAGTGGTATATTTAGTCAGTCGGTGTCATGGTTATGGGATGGAAGGGGGGGGCGGGGGGTTGATAGACTCACTCGGATGTCACCCAGGTATCCACGCCTGAGATTGCTACCTCCTTATCCTCGTCATCCTGGCTTGCGGTGCTGTTCACAGTATCCTGGCCGCGCAGTGCATTCAGCGCTGGGGTGGCGAGTAGCTCGCGCTCAAGGATGACGATCTTGCAGCGCTGGCTGTGGTGGTACAATACTGGTGGTCCGGAGTAGAAGGAGCTTGGGGTGCGCGACTGGTGTTCGGCCAGCGGCACGAAGGAGGAAGCTTCAGGGGAGCTGCGAATGACCTCCATGTTGTAGTATGTGTGGGTGCAAAAAGAGAGAAAAATGAGTTGAATGATACGACAGGGTGAGGTTGGGGTAGAATGAAAAAGAGCTTCCGTCGCGGGGTGGAGCTTTTCCAAGAGCTTAGGAGAACCGCAGTTCTAAGAAATATATATTCGTCTACTTTTCCGTACAAATTTTTTTTTTGGTTCAAATTAGAAACATTCATTACAATTGTTATACTACAAGGAGATTTTAAGTACACCATTATTTTCAAATATTGAGTCCTTGGTATACAGTCTTTTAGCAATGATTGCCTCCATGTAACGGTCCATAGTACAACATATAAACCAAACGGGCAGCCAGTCCAAGGAACGATTGCCAACTGATCCACCCGATTTATCTCCCAGCAGAAAATAATCTTAGCGCCGACAGTCAAAGGCCCACGGCAAAGCGAAATGCCGCAGACTCGGGGGTTATTTACTGCTTTGACAAGGGCTTAGAAGAGCCTAGCGCTGGAAGGACTGCCGAAACATAGTGCACCCTTTAGAGACCTCATGTCGGAGATCGGAGCTTGATTTAGTCCCACATCGAGAATTTGGTTCCCAAGCACTCCTGTGATATAAAGAGCAATGAGGGATTAACTCTCATGGATGACCACTCTTCCTCATTTCACACCTAGACCACCGAACGCTCTATCCAACTCCTCTCCATCGTTTTGAGGGATCATGCTCGGCAGTTGCGAAGAGCCCTGATCAGGGGAAGAGCTATCTAGCAGGCTTGGATGGGTATCGCCCTGTGCATCAGGGGACATACTGGTCCGGCTAGGCTGAAGGAGCTTTTCTTCGCGGTCGAGCCACCCAGGAGCCAGGCGTCTTTTTTCGGCTAGTTCGCGTTGTTTGATTGACTCTTTCCATGCGTTGATCGCCTGGTCCGCGTTGGCGCGAGCCTGATTCAAATGTTGTTCGAGGGAGTGACATGAGGCGAGGACGTCGTCTGGGTGAGCTGCGTGCTCACCGCTGGGGGAGACGACATAGCGGGATTTACCATCAGGGCTACTTGGATCGATTGTCACTGAGGGGGGTAGAGATGAGGGGACGGATTTGTATGTATATGGTAATGTGACGGAGGTGGGGAGGTTGATGAAGGGTGAGACGGTCAGTGGGACCTGGGCGAGGAGAGGGTGTGGTCCTAAAATAGTGTTAGTTATCCAGATTCATATGGACATGATAGAAATACTGACGATAGGAGTCGTACATGGTTGAGTTGTTGAAGATTAGGCTGATCAAGTGCGGAGTAGCGGAGTAACGGAGATGGCATATCACGGCCCCCGGAGAGCCGTGGTAAAGCACAACATTCACATATTATGAACTATTACGATGATCTACTAATGCTTAGTTCAAAAAGGCATACTACCTAGGTAGCTATACACTTGGAAAATCAAAGGCTAGTAAGTGGTAGATGGAATTGGTAAATGTAGCAAAATACGTGGATAAGGCCTGGCACTCGAAACCTTTCCTTTCTGTTTTAGTGCTCACCTCTTGCCGCTTTTTGATCACTTCCAAGGTTGGTCACTGGCCATTACATAATCAACATGCTCTGCTCACTGAGCATCCCCTGAGCACTCGTGTACTAAGTGCCTGATCCTACTATAACTAATTCACTCTCTGCTAAAGGTGCGGGTATCGCCAGCCCCCAACCAGATCTGGTTGACTTGCGAAAATCCCGAAACCCTTGTCGCCAAGTACCATGAATACCTTTTGAATACTATATAAAATACTGGGTTTTTATAGGGTAGACTGTTGTACGTGTAGCTGCATCCATACCAACACCAAAAAGAGAAACGATTTGATAACAAGTCTAAAATTCCAAGATTTCAACAGTCTCTCGTTTCCTATGCACCATCAAAGACCAAAAGGCTTTGGATATTGATGCCAAATTCACGCTGGCGCAACAGTTGTCGACCACGATGAACAGGGAACTCACCCACAACCATGATGCTGACATCAGCAATACCAACTTCACCTAAAAGCTGTAGAACCGCACAAAGTGTATTCCCCGTGGAGAGTACATCATCCACGACTACTACCGACGCGCCTCTAGGGATCAAATCCCGTTCTATCTCAATCCTCTTCTCATTTGAATTGGATGCCGAAGAGATGTGAGACGTACTCTTGAGGACGGAAACGGTGGGTGGGGGTAGCTTGCCGGCTTCGCGGATCAGCGCCAAGGGTACATTGACATGTAAGGCCAACGCGGACGCATAGATGAAGCCGCCAGCCTCGCAACATACTATCCTGTCAACTTTGGCCCAGTCACCCGTGAAGTGAGTATGCAGCAGAGAGATGCACAGGGCAAGCCCACCCGGCTGCTGGGAGATATTGAGCACATGTTGGAACTCGACGCCGGGGCGCGGAAAGTCGGGTACTGGACGCACCATCTTGCGCAGCCGCTGAAGGTCCTTACCGAAGAAGGGAAGCAGGTAGACTTCGGCAAACATTTTCGCTTTCTCATTTCCGGTCTCGTCATTGTTGAAGATGAGACCGGGGCTGTAGTCCAAGGACTTCGGTTTTGGTCCGCTATTCGCGTTGTCATCACCATCAGAATCACCGCCATGGCAGCCTCGGCGAGCACGCCGCGTCTCTTTGTTAGCTTTGACACGAACTTCGAGCAATCTGCTGTCTGGTACCAAGTGCGAGAAGGCTGCCACTGGCGCCTCGTCTCTCATACCGGTGATTAGCAGTACATCTACATCCCCGGCGCCGTATACAACATTTAGAAAATGCTCCTCTGGTAGCCGAGGTCGATGCTGCACCTGGCTCTGGAAGTACGTGGTCAACGCTGGCCGGTGTTTCTCTTTGTACGCCCGGTCCCGAAGCAGGCGGTTGAAGTCGGCACCAGCGGCCGCCGCGTATTCTCTCTTAGTCGCATCGCTGATGCTGACTACTCGTGCCATGAATCTTTTATAGGTGCATTCAAGGAATACGGAGACCCAGATGTTAGCGCAATGGTCCTTGCCGGCGCCGCTTGCTCCCGTAACAAGAATGATGAGCTTCTGTTCTGTGGGCGTTTTTGGAAGCGGGCAGGCGTAGGCTAGCACATTTCGTGGGTCTGCTGTTTGCTTGAGGCGAGCCAGGCGTGGCAGGTTCGGCCCAAAGGCCTTAGCCGCCAGTGCGGTGTCTCTAGGGTCCGGTCCAAGGTCTGCGCCGTAAACTCCGCTACTTACAGGCAGCAAGTTGCTAGCGACGTTGTAAACCCACTGCACGGCAGCTCGAGCGACCTCGGTTCCATCTTGTTGGCGCGGCCAGACGCCAGTTACCACACATGCAAAGTCCCAGTCACGACAACCGAAAGCAGTCGCATCGGCTGGAACGTCACTTATAGCTCCACCACCTTGTAGTAGATGGAGATAAGAGAGTGGCGAGGGACGAGTCTCAATGGCTGCCACCAAGATTTCGGCGACATTCAATGTTCCAATGCGTTTTAGGAATAAACATCGCTTGAATGATGAGGTCTTGCTTTTGGTGTGGCCCCCATGCATTCCGGACATGTACATCTCGGTATCGAACAAACCGACGCCGTCCACGACCTGGAAATTGTCTTCTGACCCGAGAATTGTTTCTACGGGCGTGGGTGTCGACATAGGCGTTTCAGAGATGGCTTCAGTCGTGGAAGATTCAAACGTGGTTACACCAAAATGCAGCTGGCCAATGTCCCAGTACAGATACGCATCTGCAGAACAGTTCTGGGGCAGCTTCCTGGCCACCAAGTCATCGAAATCACTAAGTTTGCGCCGCGCCTCGAGATTATCACTCAGCTGGACAACCCAGTTTCGAATCGAGAACATCGGAGCCGCATACGCCTCGAAAATAACGCTGATTACGATGCCAAAATTGGTTCCAGCGCCCTTTATCGCCCATAGCAGATCACCTTCATTCTCTGGACGCACGGCACCGACGGGCCGGTGTTGGCTTGGTACACGGCCGATGTAAAGAAGCTGGCTAGAGTCGACACTAACCATAACGGCACCGACGATGGAGTCACACGCGAGCCCGTGCATCCTAGCTAGGTGCCCGATGCCGCCCTGTAGCCATAGACCCGCGCCTACGCTAGGGCGTGCCCCTAATGGCACTGTCACGCCTGCCGCCATGGCCTTGCGGATAATATCTCCCGTCTTACAGCCAGCCTCGGCGATGATCCAGGGAGCAGAATTGGAACCAGATTCTCGTCCATCCTCGGCTGTGAGGATATGTACTTGATCAAAGGCGCTCATGTCGACCGAAACGACGCTGGGATAAAGGCAGTGACCGCTATGGCCTCCGCCAACAACGGTCAGGTTGCTCCCGTGTTTAAGAGCCCATTGAACGCACTGTTGGACGTGTCGGATCTCTGTCGGCCTAGCAACCGCGGCGGGATGGTGTAGACGAGCTTCCCAGTTCTTAACCCATTTCTCCCCTTCTAACCACGACACTTGCGCCGTCAGCTCCGGTAACGTTGTCGCATGTTTGTTGAAGGCTGCCATGATGTTTGGCGAGCTGAATACGAGATGATTTGGGTGAGTCTTCTCGCGACGACCCAAGGCACGGCACACCTTACGCCATTCAACTCGGATAGCCTTGTCCGCCTCCGCATCCTGCATGACAAACCCCGCGATGAACGGAGCAAAAGAGTCCAGTACCTCGTCGTCATTTGCCACACAAACGGCTCCGGTAGGGAAAGAAGTCGTTCGATGACACACTAATCCGTCGAGGTGTAGGGTCCCGTCGCGATGAAACACCACCACCATTCCGCCTTCGGGATGCTCAACCAGCATTCCCAGCGCTCGTTCGATAAACTTGGCCTTGGGCTTCATGCCATACATGCTGTGACAGAATAGGATAACGTCGAATTTTTCGTCGCTACCACGCGTGCGAGTACCGCTCTTTGCGTTGCCGTTTATGTCGAATGGAATTCGATGGATATCAGGTGGGCTTTCTAGACAGGGTAGCGGTGACTCCGTCTCTAATGTCGAGCAAAGCCATTTTTCCATCCTTGTAGCAAACAGGTCGTTGGGCTCAAACGCCGCATATCGCCGGATTCTTTTCCTCAGACGACCGGGCAGATACCCAAGTACGCTCTTCGGTCCAGGTCCGATTTCTAGCACTGAGATATTGATACGCGAGCTGAAGAGGGGAGCTAGCAGCTCCAAAAGTTGAGGAATGACAAAGTCTTGGTACGTCATCCACCCTGGTCCTCGTAGTAAGATATCGAACCCAGCGTCGTTCTGTATGTCTGATAATGGCTGCTTCGGGGATGACCCCATCACTGTGGCATTTTGCCTAAGAGCCCACTTGAGGGAGTCAAGAGTAGCCATGTCAGTCCAACCTGAGTAGAATGACAAGAGTGACAAGAGTGACAAAAATGGGGAGTTGGGTTGTAGGGCAGAGGTCGCGGGGTAAATAGAACCAGCAATTACTAATGCAGTTTGACAGGTTACTATATTCAATGTTGTTAGTTACTAGTATCTTACCACGTTTTTATGTACTAGGTTTTCTTTTTACATAGCTCGTACGGTTGTAGGGTAAAAGAATACTGGTATAGGTAGTAATATAGCAAGTACAGTAACTATATCCCTACGACGATGGTATTCGGCTTGGTCTTCACGACAATGGCAATGAATTTTGGCTAGGCAAAACTTCGTTTGTAGTTGGCGGCAGCTGGCAGCTGTTGCGGCTAGGTGTAGATTTGAAGACAAACTACGTACATAAGTAAATAACCGTATTCGGGCATGTGCATTCCCTGAGAGGGATGCTTCTTGAATTCTAGAAGCCTTTCCTAGTCTATATGCTTATAACACTAAATTACAGGCGTTGAGTGATAGTAAACGAACGCGCCCCTTATGGCGTTGCAGTTGCATGGAGGTTGGACGAGGCAGCCCTTATCAGATCGGGAATAAATGCATTTTGCAATAAACAGTGCCTTTTATAGCCATGCGATCACACAAAGGTGATACCGAACAGCCCTCAACGACCCAAGTGATGCCCGTTTGTTCCTGACTTCACCGACTTTGCATAATTTTCTAGTAATAAACCTGGATTATCAGTATTCTAATGTTCTTCGAAGAACTAAATATGTCCCTTTACTGGGTGTAGCCACTTGTTGACTTATTCAACTCACACGGCTTCCACCCATAACTTTTTCTGTTTTCTTACCTCTTTAAGTCGAACTAGAACTCGGTAATGACCCGAGGATCAGGTTAGCAATTCATCCAGGGGCTTCAATACCCGCTTTAAGAGTGCGTCTTTCGCATATTCCCCGATCCTCCATGTGATTTCGGTCTCGTGTTTCAGCGTTCCCCCAGACATCATCATATTGCGAAGCCCCAGGTGTGATCGGCCATATCATTGCAACGCCTGCTATATGTCCCACCTGGTTATTTGCAGCGTTCAGACGACTCAGATATATGGAAAGGTCCTTGGCGCCTCAGTGATCTATAGAAGGGCAGCTCTCATCGGCTACATTGTGTTCGACAATATGTACCTGGGCGCCTCCTCGGTACGATCCACCATTGCAGAGAGATTATTCGCCGTCGGGTTGAACAGTCTGCCACCCATCACTGCTGCTCGCAGTATCCAATGCGGTCTGACCTACCTTTTTTCGCCCTCAATTTGATATACCCCAACCCATCTGTGTCTTCTCTTGCGCAGGTAACCTTCCGAATCATCCAAAATGAAGCTATCACCCAAGAAACAGGCCAGGAAGCAGTGCTAGAAGAGCGAGATGATCACTTGAAGCAGTCTACAAAAGGATAGACAATTCAGTCGCAACCGGTTGCCCACCCCGACACGGCCACACAGTCCCAGGTTGTCGCTGATCGGCTCAATAAGAAGTTTAGGCACATATATCCTGAACGCCCTAAGGACCCATCCATCAGTATCGCACACTCACCGTCGAACCGCAAATAAATAGCCGAGCACATCCTCTCGCATGCCGCGCCGACGCGCTTGATAAACGCGTCGTTCGCGTGCGTGGGCCAGATCGCCGGTGCAGCGGGCTCGCCCGGCCTCTAGAAAAGGAATGAGCGGTTCAGGGGCGCGCGTTGCTGCAGGTGATAGGACCCACTTTGGAGCGGGTGGGTTGGGTGCCTGTTGATTTTCTAGCAGAGGTTCGGGTTAGTCTTGCACTTTGAGCGTGTTTGGATGGTGCTGTGCGTAAACTGAGTCGGCCTGTTGCTGCTTTTCATCCGTTGGATTTGTATCCATTGGTGTGGAGGGCTTTTGTACTTGTTGCGGAGACGCTTTCTATTATTGTACGGAAGGAGAGTGGGTTTGTTGATCTGTCTGCTGCGCGTTCGATGGAATATTGAGAATTCTCAGGGGTTGGAGAGGGGTTTGGAAGGGATTTGAGAGGAATCCGGCTGCTAAGATGTTGTTGATTCGGCTGGTGCTGGGTTGCGAATGCGACGAACAACAGAAATTAGTAAAAGGTTCAGGGACATTTAGGGGTTCAATGTACGTCTCATTGGGTTTAAAATGGGTTAATGGATTCTTGCATTGAGTGACTAAATATAAAAAGCATGGTGTTACTAAATGGGATGTTGGAGGTCTGTACAGGTACTGAAGTGGATATATATTTCTCGCTATTTCTACAACTTCGAATTTTTGTGTCCTTTTTTTTTTTTTCGCAACCAATTCTGATTCAAAATGTAATGATTGTGTCTATCAGAATATATCAACACAACATCTACACCATCACAGGCTAGGACCGACCTGATTTCAAGATACTGTTGAGTGAGAAATTCCTGTGGTCCAGCTCTCAGCATCCCGCGAAGACTACATGTAGATGTAGGAACAACTTTAGAAACAAGCCTCTAGGGTAAGTTGATTCAAAATTAGGGGAAAAGAAACTATATTAACCTTTGAACACCCCAGCTATGACGTTGTTGAAAGACAACACACAAGACCAGGGAAAATGGCCACCAGAATGCAAAGAGATATACCACCATCTATATCGACAGATACCAAGACCTTTGCTCTGACCGTACACTGCAATCAGAGTAAAGTATTCCTCCTTTATATTTCTCTTATTTTCTCTTATTTTCTCTTGTGTTGGACCTGTTGGACCAACCTCGTCTGTGGTCGTCCAAGACCACAACTTTGATTTGTTTCATCTGTTAGATTCGCTTTCGGTGTAGGCTGACTCCAAGGATATTGTTGAATTCCTGCAGTGCCATGTTACGGATTTCTTGCAATTGCAAGAATGAGGTGAAGGGGTAGGTGGGATTTGGTCAGGATCATGAGGAATTGATAGCGCTGACAAAGTATTCGGGAAAATGAGGCGCCGAGGGGATTGATTGACGTCATTTCATAAGTGTAGGAGAGAATGGGAACCAAAAAGGGGGAACTGCGAATAGCTTTACGCCTCCGACGCCCAGCGGGACTCGCGCAGCGGCATCTCCGCGCCAGCTTGTTTGCGGCTTCCGTCTACCTCGCGCTTCCACGCGTAGTACTCACCGAGACGGGTCTCAGCGTAGCCGGCGTAGTCGAAATCAATCTGGGAGATTTGCGCTTGGATGAGTGCCCAAACACCCCTAGGAGATATTGTTAGCATGATACGCCCATTACGCTCTTTTTTTGGTCAATTTGTTCGCTGAACTCACCAGTAGAGACCGGGAATGCCACGGAAGCGGTCAACATCTTCGTACAGCCGGTCGACAATCTCAGCTTCGTATGAAGCGTCAAGACCGCGTTGTTCACAGTAGCTCTTCGTATAATCAGTAAGGAACTGACGGCGCACAGACTTTGTCGGCATCATGTTATAATCGCAATCGTAGCCACCCCACTCAGCAAGGTGGTTGGAGATATCGAAGGCCGCGGGCGCAGGGACCGCATATTCATAATCGATGAAGTTGACAGGCGCGATACTGTCTTCGTTTGTAACACCATTCTTGCTCGGGAGGACAATGACGTTGGCACAGAGGAGATCGCAGTGCGAGAAGACGAGCTATAAACCCAGCGGTTAGCCACATATCCAACAACGCAACGTCCGCTTCCAGCAGACCGGGACCGGGGGACACATACCCCGTCTTCACCTATTCCCTTCCCATCATCCAGAAGCTCCAGAGCCCACTGCAGCTCTGCCTGCAGACTCAACCGACGAGCGCGCTGCTCGGGGGTGGTGACTGGTAAAGCCAATACCCACTTCTGTAGCACAGCCCACATAGACGGGCCCGCGCGCCGAGGCTGGATTATGGTGATCTCATCGTCCTGGATGTCCGCAATCTTGGTCACAGAGACATCCTCGATAGGCGCGGCTCCGCTACTAGGTAGGCCGGCGTGCCATTGCGCCAGGCGGCGGGCGACACCACGCCAGATGGGCGGGGAAACTAGATCCTGGTGGCCGCAGGGCCGGCCTCGGATGAAGCGGTAGAGCAGGCCGTTTTTGAATCGAGCGAGGAGGGGCGGGGCTAGGCCGCGACTGGCCAAAAGTGCGTGGGACTTGGTTTCTCCTAAGAATAATTGATCTACTTCAGCATATGTCGCAATGGGCAAAGGGGTCGCGGAGGGGCTGTTTTGCGGTTTGAGAAGTGGGGGTTTTGACGAAGGTTATCCATCGGGGGGATTATGCTCGTACTTTCGCGATCTATGAGGATCTCTGTGCCATTTCCGTACGCCCTCATCAGTACTGCCTCATTGTCTATTTGTTCCTCCGTCAGGCCCGGTCTCAGGTTGATAATTTTCAGGAGCTAGGAATCTGTTAGTCACAATTGGATTCTGATAACCCTATTGCTGGTCTTGTGGGAAACGGCACTGGGTAAAGAAAGAGAGACACACGGTGTTGGTGATGCCGTCGGTGAATCGCACGAACTCAATGTTGTTGCCAGGACCCTCCCAGTCGGGATTGAGGGTCAGGATTAGCCTGAGAGCAGATGCCTGAGAGTCGGCATGGTTGTATAATAGGGGAATGTATCGAAATTCTGGCGTGGTCGCCTGAGTCTCTGTCGAGCCCATGCTGGAGTTGAGTGGAGCGGAGGTGGAAAAAGGGGTATGGGCGCGAGTTGGTTTGGGTACCGGGACAATCTTGTACTATTAAATTAGTCCACAACTGCTTGAGAGGCACCGCCTCTATATAGTGACAATGTCCTGAACCCAAGATTTAGGCAATTGCAAAAGTCTAGGCTGCTAGCGCAATGTGCGAATAGAGATAAAATTTTGGAAAGGAACAGAGCACAAGATGGAAAGGCGGACTCTGTATTATGGCGAAGGTACAAAAGATTCAGGGGCGAAGAATTTGAAGACGCTATCGATGGCGGGGAGGTTAGTTGAGACAGCGAGGGGAGGAGGTCTCGTGCTCCCGACCCGTGATTGGAAGATGTGATTATTTGCTGGGGCCCAGGGTACTTGAGGGCAGAAGGGACTTTTCCACCGCCACTACTACTAGTGATGCATGGATGTATATATTTTCATTTGTTTGAAATGTGAACCTATTGGATAACTGTAGAACGATTTCTTAATGCTGCATTGCTTGTTTCAATTGCAGTTTGGCTGGAAAATAGTAGTACTCAAGCATCTCAAATGTACCTAGTTAACTAGTTACTAGTTATTGTACTTTGTAATGTAGGACAAGTCACGGGACGATCACATGAAAGACATTGAAAATCAAAGAGGGTCTAGAGTCACATGCACCACCAAAGCCCTGAGATTAGCCCTACTTACCCAATCTGAGAAAATCCCTCAACAAAAAAAGAGAAATTAGTCATAAAACCCAATATTAGTCAACAAAATGGAAAAATATTTACACCGAGACCCAATCAGCACTAGCGTATATCGACTTCCAAATGCATAAATAGGATCTCCTCGCCCGCGCCTTTACTCTTTTTTTCTTTTCTCTCCATCATCAGTAGAGGTTTACATAACTTAATGTAAATTTCAACGGGGCTCCACAATGTGGCTTGCTGAGGGTTATCCTATGGTTTCGACCATCATGGGTTTTCTTCCGTTCCCGGCCCTGGAGAGTAAAGGCGTCTCTCTTTTTCCCAATCACTTTATGGCTATGCTAGGGTATCCTTCGGGAAGCCCCATGGGTGCTAGCTGTGGAGAGGGCGTCACATACCATTTTTTTCAGTCACTTTTATGTGATCTGAGTTGTCTCTGCTTGCTCTGATCTTGTCAAATGTGGTCAGAGGTTGCAACGAGTGTAGCGTTGGATATTTCGCGATCTTCAACTGGTAATTGGCACGCGGTGTAAATGTATGTTGTGTCCAAAAAGTCATCTTAAAAAGAGCCTCGCATGCCTCGCTAGGTTTATGAGCTCTTGCGATGCTGTATCTTCATATAAGATCAAACCTATAATGTTCGGGTTGTTCTTGCCAAGATATATATCGTTGATGTCGGCATGCCGAGCACCTCTCAAGCTATGTATGTGTGCCACGGTTGAACACCTGCTACGTATACGGAGTACTGCTGGAGCTAATATCTCAATTGTCATCATCGTCATAACCGTTGAAATTTTCTATCGTGTAGACCTTTTTTTAAATACATGTCCCCAATCAAGCATGTCCAGCATTGCCAATCTGGATGCGCTGTCCAGTCCACTTGTCATCACTGCGCAATACCGGCCAGCTAGTACCGTCAGCCTTGATCAAGCTCAAATCTAGCTTGGTGCCTAGCACGCGGAAAGTTGACTTCTCCGCGTCAATTGGTGCAAAGAGAGTATATGTATCCTGATAGCGCTTGTTGTCTGTGGTAGGAAGGTCAAAGATAATCGAGTTGGCAGCAAACTCAACCTTGGCCCGTTGCTTGTCAATCTTCTTAAGGTAGAGGGAGACGTTGACGGCGGTGGGAGTCTGGTAGAAATCGTTTCTGTAGAATGCCAACGTATATCAGTGTGCCGTTTCCCAAATAAAATAGCAGAGCTGGTCCGTCTGTCTTGTCTTATACGCACCTGACTGTGTCCACCTTCTCTTCGCCCGCGGGCTTGGCCTTGCCAACAAACATGTGCCTCGTCTTCTCTGTGCAGCCGGGGATCTTCAAAAACTCATCGAACTCGAGCACCCGGCGTTTGCAGCAAGACCACCCCTTGCTGCCCTCGTGGAAGACCGGTTGGCCCGGGTGGTGGACGCACTTCTCCTCATCGCGAGCAGTAGACCCGGTATAGGACGCGCCGCAACCCCTCCGACGGCACGTTGCGTTAGCCGGAATCTCCACATCAGGGTCATCAGACTCAGGCTCCTCGATGACTGGCTTCTCAGGCGGCGCTGAAGTTGCGATAGTCGGGGTAGCGGAGACGGGCAGCCGCTCAGACTTCTTCTGCTCAGCCGGTGTAGGAGGAGCAATGACTTCCTCAGCCTTGGGTTTGGGGACGGGTGTGTCGTCGACAGTGGAATGCTTCCCGGTTGTGCATGGCGGGATGACGAGGAATTCCTCAAAGGTCAAGACGCGAGGCTTGCAGCATTTCCAGCCTGAGAAGTTAGCAGTGCCGCGGGGTAGAAACGTAGCGGAAGCTAGAAACACGATCAGGCGTCACATTGCGCTGCCGCAATGGTTCCCCGTGAACCCTTGGTGGACTCAAGGGATACGAATCTGGAATAGCTTGAACACCAAGGTACTTACCTTTCTGCCCCTCGTGGAACACTGGGGGACCCGGATGATACACGCAGTCTTCTTCCGGGTCGGTGAAGGTCTTTCCACACGCTTTGTGGACGCACTTGCCTGCCATGATGTATAGCAAGACAGATATTATGAGAGAATTGGCAGGACTGAGTCGAAAGAGAAGACTGTAAAGTGTTCTGGAGAGAATGGCGCAGGTTGCCTAACAGGGTTTAGCGGGGAAGCTCGAATGTTCCATCGCGGAGAACTCTCTGACCGCATTCGCGTCGCGGCACCGGCCATATTGAAACCCCCGTGGTTGAATTCATTTCTTGTATAATTGATATTGTTTCTCCATGTTTCCTACGCGTGCCCTTCTCAGTCCAGCCCGCCTGACGCTGTTTACACGCGCAGGCTGTGGCCTGTGCGATACCGCCAAAAACACTGTGCTTCAGCTCCAGAAACGGCGCTCCTTTGAATATGTCGAAGCGGACATCATGGAACCCGGAAACAAATCTTGGAAGGATGTTTACGAGTTTGATGTTCCAGTTCTCCACGTCCAGTCAGTTCACAACGGGCTGCCCAAGGAGGCCAATCTCTCCGACGCACGCAAATTGTTCCATCGATGGACAGAGCAAGAAGTCGAGCGATCGGTGGACGAAGCGGAAAAAACACAGTCCAGATGATTTTATTTTGGACGAGCATTATATGTTCAACTATACCGATTCCCGTGGTCCGCTGGCGGGAACCATTACATACCGGGGATTCTCTTATATTGAGGGATTGATATCGTGATACCGACGCAGTAATGCATCTGACGCCGTTGCATTATGTTAGCATACTCCCTTCTCCAGTCCTGTTCCCAGGAATTAGCTGTCCCTCCTGCACATTCTGCAAGGGGTATACTCCTGTATGTATTTGATATATCTTTGACCGTCAGGTGGATGATGGCAGATCCGCCCATGATGTGCCCAGGTACCCCATCATTGTACAATATATGTAGACTTTGTTCTCCATGGACGTCTTAATGTGTTGATTGTCTGCTTGATCTGTAATTCCAATCTGTTTTGCTACCCAAATTGACCTCATCTGGCTATTTCGTACAAATAACCCAATACTTGTGGTATTCGCCACAGCTCAGTCATTCTTTTTCGTCTTAAAGTACCTGAGTGAACTGATGATTCGAAAAATAAAACCTTCTAAGCGCACGTTTTTTACTTCTGTACTTTTGGATGGGTATCATAGGGGCTAGTTATTACCGGCATTGCCTGTATACAACATAGTAGTAGTAGTAGATGTGGCTAGGCGGTAAGACAACAAACAACCACCCCTAACTCTTACATACTCGAATGGTAGCTCGGTTCAGGTATCATCGTCACTACGCAAGAAGATGGGGTCTGTCATTCAGCGCATTTGATTTGATGAGGCGCAATTGGGCTGGATCTTGAACTCTTGTTTCGCCTTGAATTTCTCGTCGTGATCCGAGCCTCACAACCATCTGTCATTGTGACCATCACGTTTCTACCACGTGGCTCTACGCGCTTTCATCAATTATTCCTCGGTGAATCGTTTTAGATCAACATCTTATTGAATTCCTCGGTAAGCAGTTCTCAAATCCAATCTCTGGTGCTGGCTTAACATCTTTCGCATCGTACGGTGCAAATGGTTGTTCTCACCTCACCGCGAACCATAACTATATGTACCTCGCGAACCAACGAACAACCAACAACTAACATCTAAATTCTCTTCAGTTCCAATTGATCATTTCAAAAATTTCAGTCTTTGACGTTGGTGAGTGATTTTCCAAAAGCAAAAGCTCTGTGTTGCTGGGTTTATGGGGGACTGTACAGTCTCTATCAAGTCAACTCGGCTAGGCGAACTCTATCATCCCAAGTCCGAGCAGCGGACACTAATACTGTTACCTTCATAGATCCACTTCTTCATTAAATCGATTCAGTGAACTGAACCTGGCAATGGCTGATCAAACGCCAATGGTGAATGGCGCTCACATTTTGCGGCCACCATCGGCTCCATCGTCAACGACTTACCCAGCACAGTCCACCCACCAGTTGGGATTTCCTTGTGTGAGATGCAAGGCAAGGCATAGGCGTTGTAATCGCAGTAGACCAGGTAAGTACCCCATGACTTGATAGGGCAACGAGGATTGCAAGTGCATTGATGACTGACTATTTACATAGCCTGCCAGTCCTGTCAGAGCGTGGGCCTCGAAGCAGAATGCAGATATCCTTCTGCGGCCTTACCAGTGTATGTCTATCCGTGATATGAGTTTGGTCGAGTGGAAATGACTGATTTTATATCATTTAGTACCCAGAATAAAAGTGCCGAGGACGGAATCACCAAGAAGACTGGTGCTCCATTTTCAGTGCCAATGTTCAATAATGCCTCTGCTTTACCCACAACGGGTGACAAAAGACCAAGGGCTACACATAATCCTTCAGAACGGACCGAGCTTGTCAATGATGTGGTTGGATCAATCATCCAACATGATTTCAGCCATGCTCAGCAGACGCAGATACCCCAGCGGCCTCCTGCGAAACGGCAAAAGATATCCGAACTTGGCTTTGGAGGTGCCGCTAAGCAATCTGCGTTGGAACAGGGTCAAAACACACCATTTGGCACCGGTATGCCCAGTGGAAGTAGACCGGCTCCTCCACTGCGTAGCATATCTCCTACTCTGCCTCATGATGAAATGGAGCTCCGGTGCAACTTGACTACCGAAATCAACGTCCAGAGAATGAAAGGTCGCAATCTTGCAGCAGGGCCTTTGCGCAACATCGTCAAGCTACTCATGAAAGCTAAGACTGAACGCCCAACCACTGAATCCAAAATTGCTGGATCGAATACCACATCATTGAATGATGAGTGGCGTGAAGAAGATGATCTCATGCAAAATGCAACAGTCAAGCTGGAAAAGGGTGGCAGATGCTCCCGTGCTCTTCTTAGCCGCTTTGAAAACTTCTTATATGGCCCATTGATGAGCCCCGAGGAGAAGAAGATGCAAGAGCGTATCATATGCGTTGAAGAGTGCCTGTCAAGTGCATCGGCGGCTCCAACATCCGATCACAACCACCTGTTCCTCCAGCGCCTAAAAAGGATCATATTTAATCTTGATTCCTATGGCTTGGACGAGAAAGACCCACGTAGAGGTTTCCTCTGCACTCAGCTTCTTACAGCCATAGGGACCGACTCGAAACTGAGTCCTTCAAATCGTAGGAAGTTTGCGGAACTTTTAGACCCAGATGGAGAGATTGCCAATGTCAGCACCGGTAGTCCAGGTGTCAAAGCAGAAACTCCGATCTCAACAAGGAAGGTGCCACCCAAGCCTACCTCTCCACGCGTGCCTTCCTCACACACGCAAGAAACACCCTCAACAACAACAACAACAACAACAACAACAACAACAACAAAAACCCATCCTCCTCTTTTCCGCTCTCGTTCTTCAAAAACAACCCATCCTCCTCTTTTCCCCTCTCCTTCTTCATCTACACCAACACCACCTGTGAGACCCATCGATTTGACTGACGACACCATGCCGTCGTCCGATCCATTCATCCGCCCCAAGAGGCGTGTTACTTCTGGTAGCCAGTCGTCGCAATCCAACGACGCTGCGTCGCCTTCCATGGAGCCGGCGTCCAAGAAACGTCCTGCTTCTGGCAGCCAGTCTGACAACATGGCTGCTTCGGCTTCCAAGCGTGCTGCTTCTGGAACCCAGTCGTCGAACTCTAGCAACAGCCAGTCTGACAACGTGGCTGCCCCGGCTTCCAAGCGTGTTGCCTCTGGAACCCAGTCGTTGAACGCTTACAGCATCCTCGGCTCGTCTCTTAGACATGCTGATCCTGACAGCCATACCGCAGAGAAACTTTGGAAAATCTTCGTTGGGGATGAGGCTCCTATCCTGCCCATCCTCAATCTCGAACAACTCAAAACCGAATTCACCCTGGCCGTGAGCAATGGGAGGGTCGGACCCAGAGTCATTGACCCAACTTTCGGGCTTTGCATTGCAATTGCCTGCCACCTGACTAATGATAACCGTCTCTGGGAAGGCCGCAAATGGTACGATGCAGCTCTATCTAACATGGGTGATGCCTTCGAATCTCCACCTTCGTTTCGATCGTTCCATCGCCAAATCCTCCAAGTCCACTATCTCCATATGGTCGGGCACCTGGAAATGGCTTGGGATATCTTATCTATGGCTATCGGCAGAGCGCAGTCTCTTCGGATGCAAACTATGCATGGTGGATCTCTCGCCGTGGACGAAGAATCGTTGGAGCAGGTTCGGCTGGTATGGCAGTGTCTCTGGACGAAGAAACTGTCTCTCACTCTCCAGCTTGGCGTTGTGGACCAATCCCTCGACAGCTTTTACAACTCGCCCATGCCGATGCAGTCGCATATCACTGACAACATGGGGGAATATAGCGGTCGAGTCGCCACGCCATCTTCTTTTTTTATTGCTTGTGCTTCCATCTTCAAATACACTGACGATTTGATCACCGTTGAGAATGATCTACGTGTGACTCGCATGGAATGCCCGATCAAATGGCTTTCCATTGTGGACCTGTCTGGCTTCCAGGAGCTGAATGAAAAACTCTCGAGCTGGAAGAACGGTCTACCTAAACGCCTGGAATGGACAGGCATCGGATCTGCCAGGCAGAAAAACCCTGTTGGTATCCGCATGTGCGTCCTGTCTCATGTGCGATTTGTCTATTTCCGACTTCGTCAATACCGGCCTTTCTTCATTCTGAGCCTGCGACTTTCCCAAAAATGCGCTTGTGAACCGAGCCCTCATCTCACCGGGACGGATATTGACTCGATGGATGCGTCTCCTGTCCTCGGTCTCGTGTACTACAGTGCAGTCAAATGTTTGACTGCCGCCCAAGAGATTGTGAAGACTCTCAACGCATCCTATACCCACATGAGAAATGGGCATGATAAGTGTGAGCTGCTTGAATATCTTTACGCTGCTGCCCTGATTTTGATTGCTGCCCGGACAGTCCCAGTCCCGCTCTTGATGAATGGTAACGTGCGGGGTATATCTGCCCCTACCATTATGGCGAGGTCGCTCACGGCGATGAGCGAGGAGCTTTCAAGAATTGACATCTTGCTGCGCAACTCCCAAGAGAGTTGCGAACAAGCACCAAAGCTCCAAGAGAGAATAGCTCTTTCACGTGAGGTGATCGACCATATGAGATTGCAGTCCGTGTCATGCGAGGGCATCCTCACAGACAGCAAAATCGAGTTCAAGCCAGTTGTCTGGGGTCGAGTCTATGACAGACTTGGCATCGAGCTTCCGTTCGAGATGTTAGACCACAGTCGCTCCGATGGTTCTGTGGTTCCAGGCCGCAGACAGACCCTCGCCTGGCTAGAGAGTCTGCCGATGGACCACGTGCCGATGGACAACCTCAACTAGAGGTATTTCTATTGTCAATTGGGCCGCGCTGGGGATTTTACAATTTTACCTTCCTGTACGGAGTGATTTACCCTTGTAATAATTTAGTTGAAAAAAAAAAAAAAAATCCCCCGTTCTCTTGTAAATGATTGTTTTGATATATGAATATATGCGCTTGATCGTGGAAGTCTAAGTTGTAAGTAATTGACTGATTAAGCCTTTGGGGAGAAGCCCATTGAGTAGGAGACTTGAGAGGTATAGAACTGAATAGACAAGAGATAGGGTGGCATTGGATAGTAAAGTAGTATAAAATAAAATTCATCCTAGGTAGGGGGAATCGAACTCTGGACAGTTAAGTTGGTATGTCCTAATTAGGAAATGGTCCTATATAGGTCACTTAAAAGATGTGTTGTTACCTCCAAACCCTCCCCCGTCAGCTCAGTGGATGGCGCTCGGAAGTCTACCGTGTGATGCTGAGTAGTATATACCTATATTTCTGGTTCTGGGCTTCATGACCCCGGGGCCAGTTCATAAGGTCGCTATGCACTCTTAAGGTTGATCATTGAGTAGATGGAAGTACCGCCACACCCCTAGGTTAATTGACCGGGGCCAAGTTCGAAGGGGGTGTGCGGTCCTAACGAAGGAGGTTTGTGGGTTTGGGGGCCCTCTTTTTTTTTCTTTTCTTTCGATGTTGATATTACATACTTACTTGACTTGTTTAATCAATAGAAGAGGAACTAACTAACCCTCAATTTCTATCTCCAACCCACCTAGACCACCTATCAATCTCAAACTGGTTAGGAACAACCCCTCAATACCTCACCGTGTCCCTTCTCTTTCTTGGTTGTTCTAAGACTGACACCAACGACTTTACAGAGAGTCACATAGCTTCTCGCCTGCACCCACTCCCCCAGCCACATTACACCTTTTTATAGCTTCCACAACATCCTCATTGCTGTACTACACCCCCCCCCC